>BLSH010153690.1:678558-692094 GCA_018402905.1 Glandirana rugosa
ACTCACCACTGTTGTATACATACGAAGGCCTGATACAGTGGGTCCTCGAGGGGGTAGTCTCATAGGGGTAGTCTCGAGGGGGTAGTCTCACAGGAGTAGTCTCGAGGGGGTAGTTACAAGAGGGTAGTCTCAAGGGGGTAGTATAATGGGGGAGCTCTGATGGGGACACTCTGATGGGGGAACTATGATGGGGACACTCTGATGGGGGAACTCTGATGGGGGAACATTGATGGGGGAACTCTGATGGGGACACTCTGATGGAGGAATTCTGATGGGTACACTCTGATGGGGAAACTCTGATGAGGGAACATTGATGGGGACACTCTGATGGGGGAACATTTATGGAGACACTCTGATGGGGGATCTCTGATGGGGACACTCTGATGGGGGAACTCTGATGGGAGAACATTGATGGGGGAGCTCTGATGAGGACACTCTGATGGGGGAGCTCTGATGGGGATACTCTGATGGGGGAGCTCCTGGGTGACATAGTCCGGAAGCATACATATGTTGTCACCACTCAATTTGAGTCTAGATGGATTCGTTTTTGATGTACTCCTTTTCATTGAAGACTTATTTGGCATTTACGGTAGTATTGTGTGACCAAACACTCACTTTTGAGCGCAGTTTGCACATGGTCAGGATTTTGTATGTATTTATTTTTGCACAGAGTTTGTGATTTGATTGAACCGGCGTTTTTTGCACACATCAGAATTAATAGTATTTATAGTTTTTTTCTGCACTTTTTTGCACAATATAATCAGCAATTTGCACATAAATAGTAATTTATAATATCTGTAATTTTAGTCATGGATTATCACTCGTTTGAATTTCAATTAAATTTATTTTCATATCATATAGCAGCGCCAAAGCCACACAAAACTTGTACTTTATTCATATATTCTGTTCTCGTATTCACGGACACGTGTGGTGGCAGTAGCTACATCTAATTCATATTATTATACACATTACACTCATTGTCAACATTTTTACACTGTTAACACATTACATTCCTAAATAATATTTTAAGCACTTTCCTTTGCGCGGCACCAACCCCTTCTCTCATTTATACTGTTGAGGCTGCTTTGTTGGGAACTGGTCAGGCTGCTTTGCTGGGCACTGATCAAGCTGCATTGCTGGGCATAGGTGAGGCTGCATTGCTAGGCAGCACTGATCAGGCTGCATTGCTGGGCACTGATGAGGCTGCATTTGATGGGCACTGGTAAGGCTGCATTGATGGGCAGGAGTAAGGCTGCATTGATGGGCACTGGTAAGGCTGCATTGATGGGCACTGGTAAGGCTGCATTGATGGGCACTGGTAAGGCTGCATTGATGGGCCCTGGTAAGGCTGCATTGATGGGCGCAGGTAAGGCTGCATTGATGGGCACGGGTGAGGCTGCATTGATGGGCACTGGTGAGGCTGCATTGATGGACACTGGTAAGGCTGCATTGATGGGCACTGGTAAGATTGCATTTGATGGGTACTAGCAAGGCTGCATTTGATGGGCACTGGCAAGGCTGCATTTGATGGGCACTGGCAAGGCTGCATTTGATGGGCACTGGCAAGGCTGCAATAATGGGCACTGGTAAGGCTGCATTCGATGGGCACTGATCAGGCTGCATTCGATTTGCACTGGTAAGGCTGCATTGATGGACACTGGTCAGGCTGCATTGATGGGCACTGATCAGGCTGCATTGATGGGCACTGATCAGGCTGCATTAATGGGCACCGATCAGGCTGCATTGATGGGCACTGATCAGGCTGCGTTGATGGGCACTGATCAGGCTGCATTTGATGGGCACTGAGGAGTGAATGGCCCGGGGCCTGGGCCCCACTTTGCACAATCAATACAGGCAGCCTGAGGAGAGGGACCCAGGGCCGGCACACTCAGCACTCCCAGCCTCACTCCTTTGCACAGACCAACACCTTGGGCCAGGAGGGGCCCCACATATCAGAGCCTGCATAGAAACATAGTGCAGGAGGGGCCCCCAGACCTCAGAAAAACCCTGCATAGAGACATGATGCAGAAGGGGCCCCCATTCATTGCAACTTGTTTTAAAATTTCCCTGTGAGGGAATCACACATTGTGGTGTTTTTTCTTTGATAGTGTAGCATACAGGTTAAATTATTTTGTTGCATCTGTTTCATATTTATTTGTTTAATGCATGTACATTTTGGAGGTTCTGGAGCAACGCTGTACCAAAACAAAATTGTATCTTTTTATGACAGAGCTTTTTTGGTGGTATTTGATTACCCCTGGGGTTTTTTTGCTACACAAACGAAAAAAAAAAGTTTTCCTTAGTTTCTGTTCTAAAATATTGTAAATAAGTATTTTTTCTCCTTCACTGATGTGTGCTGATGAGGCTGCACTGATGAGCGGCACTAATGAGGTGGCACTGAGGAGGAGGCATTAATATGCAGCACTGATGGGCACTGATATACAGCACTGATGGACAGCACTGATGGGCACTGATATGCAGCACTGATGGGCTCTGATAGGTGGCACTGATGAATGGCACTGATGAGGAGGCACTAATATGCAGCACGGATGGACACTGATAGGTGGCACTGATATGCAGCACTGATGGGCACTGATAGGCGGCACTGATGGGCGCTGATGGGTGGCACTGATGAGAAGGCACCAATGAGCACTAACAGGCATTACTGATGGGCACTGATTGGCATCACTGGTGATCACTGATGGGGCTGCACTGATAATCAGGGCATGAATTATCAGTGCAGATGTCCCCATTGAAGAAAGCCGCTTATCCACTCTCCTCTCACGCGCTGTCAGCGTGAGGAGAGGAATGCTGATAACCGGCATTAGCTATTTACACTGTGATCAGCTTTGATTGGACACAGCTATTCATATGGTAAAGAGTCTACATCATAGGCTCTGTATCGTGATCAGTGTTGCAGTGTGTCCAAGGGACACGCCACACCACTGATTGCCACGCTGCATGCCCCCAGGGTGCACACAAGCGGCCCATTCTGAAGGACGTCATATGACGTTCAGTCAGAATGGTAAAGTCACTGCCCGGCCTCAATCCGCTATAGACCGGATGGGAAGGTGTTAAACAGTTACATCAACAGTTTTGTTCCTTTTGGGATAAACGTATTTGCATAAATGAATAATTGCTCATTATTGTAAACAGCCCTGTCAGTGGTAAATGGTTTGTCTTAACTTTCCAACTGCTACATCTGCAGGAGTTTGTTCTGTTAAGAAACAACAGACATACCAGTCGAAAATAAAAAGAAGAAAGTCTAAAAAAGAAAACTATTGCAGCCATCACATCCAATAATTGGTAAGCTGCATTATAATAAATGTTTGCTTTTGGTTTAATACTGCTTTAGGTTTAAGCAAGTGCTGCCTAATTGGAGATGATATATTTAAAGCAAAAATTTACCCAAAAGGGGAAGTTATGCTCTTCCTCCTCCTCCCCCCTCCTCCGTTACATTTGGCACTTTTTTTGGGGGGGGTACCTGATTTTGACAGTTACCCGTACCCCCACTTCTGGTCAGATCGTGCTGCGATCTGAGCGTAAGTCCGCCCCCCCTTCCCCTGCAGCCTTCTGGGATACATCACAGGTCTCATAAGACTGTGTGACCAATCACAAAACGCAGTGCGGCTCGCACATGTGCAGTTGGAATCCGGCTGTGAAACCACAAGGCTTCACTGCTGGTTTCCCGTTGGGAAAATGCCGGTGCCTGCACCCAAAGCTGATTGAAGAATTGGCTCAGGTGAGGACATTGCTGGACCCAGGGGCACGTAAGTGTCCTTATATTAAAACCCAGCATCTACAGTATTTGTAGCTGCTGACTTTTATTTTATGGGGGGGAGACTGAAGCTTCTCTTTAGATGTCACTTTTGTGCCTCTGTTACATTCATTCTCCATTGGTAAAGTTGAGTCCTGTCATCCTGCAGCTCCATTTGAGTGCTCCACATAGATTGCCATCACTGACCTCACTTTTGGCCTTGCTGTCATGTTGATCCATGGCTTCAATACTTTCTGACTTACTGACCTAATAGAAACCTGCAGATAGAGAGTTTTTACTTAGTTTGCTGCATCCTTGTTCTGTCTCAGTGACTCGGCGCAGTAAAGCATAGCAGTCAAGCAATTAGGTCATATAGCAAGGAGGTAGCTGAAAGCAGAAACATTTGGTGGACATGTAATATTTACAGAGTGCACACATAAATGAATAAGCTGAAAGGCATGTTACCCATTTCAAGATCAAGAAAGAAGTCTTTTTTGACCTTACCTTTATCGTTACACATGGAGGGATACATTGTACTTTTCACTTTGCCAGAGCGTACTAAAAATAAAATTGCTTTTGATGATAATAAAACATATAAGAAGAGAAAATTCCCATTTTCTTTTGTACTTTTTTGTAAAATGCAATTTTATAGAAGATTTGCTCAATAGCAAAATGCCCTAAGGATATAGAAATAGAGCATTCTGTCACTTGATTAGTAAATGCACAAAGAGTTTAAGAAAATGATGTCGACCTCAATATTCTTATTCCATAGCTGCTTTTTAAAAATCATCTTCAAGGTGCTTTTTAAATTCTTCCTGCAAGCTAAAGACTGCTGTGTTTGAAAGGTCTCTATTATGAAGCATATAAAAGATAAATCCATTAAAATAAATAAAATTGCAGTTGCTAATCAGGAATTCTGTTGGCATTTAATACCGAGAGAACATTTCACGATTTAACAATGTGAACTATTCATAGTGATTGCTGCACAGTTATCCGCTTTTTGTTATTTCCACTAAGACTGAAAGTGCTTGGGCTGGAGGGACAGCCAAAATTACATTTAATTTATACATGCCTGCTCAATTATGTTGAAAGTAAACTCAAATAAACTATTCTTGTTAAATAGTTTGGAGGGTATTCAGGGCTTTTCAAAATGCCTTTTCACAATTTGGTCTGTTTTAAACCTTTGGGAATGCAATTGCAAAATGTACAACAAATACTAATTACCCAAACAGCATTTTCCTCGACCAGAAGGCTGCCATGAAAGGCCTGGCCTTTAGGATAGGTTCTGCACCTTGTTAGTATGATAACATCACTGTGTTTAATGTGCCATTACGTTTTAACTGTCAGAGAGTTCAGTAGACCCACTGGGGTTGTTTACTAGAAGAGCAATTTGCAAGGGCATTGTGACTTTATAAGGGGGATTTCACCTAATTTATTGAATGTGGGGAAGCTGTGCTGACTTCAATCATCCAATCCATGGGCAAGCAAAATTTCATTTTTGTTCCCCATTTTCCTTGAATGTGATTGGGTATTCTTTGCAAAGTCAATTCTGCCATAAAGAGGAGTAAATTGCTAAATCTATTAAGAAAGGAGATAAAACCTTTTTAGGTACATTAGCGATAAATGGAAAAAATGACAATGGGATTAGTAAAATGAAAACTGGGTACAACACATATGTTGAGGGAGACCTGGATTTAGCAAACCATTTAAACAAGTACTTCTATTCAGTCTTCTCAGAAATACATTGCACTAAGAATAACAAGTTGGGGGGGGGGGGGGTTATATTGGTTCCAGTTATGATGGTACATTTTTAGGATTTCTGGAGACAGAGGTAGCAGAAGAACTGGCTTGGTTAAAGCTTAAAGGAGTTGTAAAGGCAGAAGATTTTGTATCTTAATGCATTCTATGCATTAAGATGAAAAAAACCTTTATGTGTAGCAGCCTCCCCAGCACCCCCTTATTACTTACCTGAGCACCATCTCTCGCCAGAATGTCTAAGCCATCTGGAACACTCCTCCTGATTGGCTGAGACACACTAGCGGCGCCATTGGCTCCCGCGGTTGTCAAAGTCAGTCAGCCAATCAAAGGAAAGAGGGGGCGGGGCTGGCCAGGGCTCCGTGTCTGAATGGACACACAGAGCTGTGACTCGGCTGGGGTGTCCCCATAGGAAGCTGCTGGCTGTGGGGGCCCCTGATAGGAGGGAGGGGCCAGGAGCGGCAAAGAGGGGCCTGAGAAGAGGAGGATCTGGACTGCTCTGTGCAACCAACTGCACAGAGGAGGTAAGTATGTTAGTTATTGTTGTTATTTATTTATTTTTTTTAAACGAGACTTTACAATCACTTTAATAAAGCAATGGGTCCTAATAGTATTCATCCCAGAGGTCTAAGAGAACTTTGAGATAAAGTTGTTGCACCATTAACAGATCTTTTTAATTAATCTCTTCTAAGAGGATTTCCCCATGACTGGCGGACAGCTAATATTGTTCCTATCCACAAGAAGGGCAGCAAGGTAGAAACTGGCAGGCCAGTGAGTTTAACATTGGTTGTAGTCAAGTTAATGGAATCACTCCTGAAAAGAAGGATCATTGATCACTTAAAAATACACAACTTCTGGACCCAAAGCAGCATGGTTTTACTGAGGGTGGATCATGTCGGACTAATCCAGGAATGTGCGGTCAGTGGCTGGTGAGGCACAGGGTAGTATCATAGCCAGATACACACAGGTTACATACGCCATTAGAGTGAGAGCAATAATTCTAGCACTAGACCTCCTCTGTAACTCTAAACTGGTAACCTCTAAAAATGTTTAAAGCGTTGTCTATGGAGATTATTAAGTACTGAAGTTTGGCACCATTCCACAAGTGTGTGCAATTTTAAAGCGTGACATGTTAGATTTCTATTTACTTGTCGTAACATCATTTTTCACATTATACAAAAAATATTACATTAAGAATACTTAAAAACTTTAAAAAACATTTATATATAAAACTCAATTTTTATACTCGACATAGGTGTGTGGTTTTGAATATTAATGCTCCAAAAGAACTATTTTTCAAGAGAAACTAATTTTGCATGTGGATCAAAAGATCTCTTTCTAAAATTTGATATTAATTCTCAAGTTTATTCCCATCTATACTGGCATCAAGTGGCAGAAAATATATTGCACATGTAACAGTCCAATCTAACTGGATGGTTGAAATATTACATATGCCACATACAGGTGGATGATTAAATTATTACATAGCGTGTATCTATTTATTAACCTCCCTGGCGGTATGATTATTTCAGATTTTTGGTGCTGAAAGCGGTACATTATTTTGCATGGAAATTTGGCGTTTTATATTATAGGCCTGTAATTATTAGGAATAACTCACTTAAATCTGTCCAAACAACAGTCTAGTAGCCATCCCGGGTATGATAACGTTTGAAACATGAAATCATAAATTATAATATAATAAATAACTAAAAATAATTATCAAAAATAATAACGTAATAGTGATAAAATGTATTTAATAATGTAATCAAACCAAAAACACTGACATTTGCTCATTTGCAAAATTGTCGTCACTTTCAGTGTCTGATGATAAATTTCCCCAAAAATCGGTATCACCCAATTCTGCAAATGATTCTTATTTACTATCGCTGTTTACTAGCTGATCAAAAACCACTTTTGACATAAAGGGACGCTTTTTGGTTGCCATGGACATTCTCAAGTTTCCAGGCAGAAAGAATGGCATAAATAATATAAAAGTGCATGCAGGGCACAGGGCAAACCACTAGGGATAAAAGGGATGTGAAATGATTTGATACAGTAATGTAATCTTACAGATTACAGTGTGCTGTATGTGCTCTGTGTGTTTCACTTTTTGGCATTACTTGTTAAAAAAAAAGGTGAAACTGATAGTATGATAAATGCACTCAAATGCTGGATATACAGTATAACAATTTAAGTCTATATCTATATTGAGTCCTGATGCAAACAAAGAGCCAATCTCATGTATCCACCAGGTCTCATTCTGGGAAATCTGTTTGCAGAGGTTACTTCCTCTCCAATGTCTGTAGACCTTATCTATGCCCACAAATCTGAGGCCCGAGGGGGTCTCTATTATGCATTTTTATAAAATGACTAGACACACTATGCTTAATACATCCTTTTTTGATATTGTTGACATGGTCATTGATTCTTTTAAATAAGGGTCTGGTAGTTCTACCCACATATTTTAAACCGCATGGACAGGTAAGGAGGTATGTTACACATTTAGTGTGGCAAGTGTTATATTTATCGATATCATATTTTTGTCCTGTGGTACCATAAAAATGTCCTACTTTTTTCCTTTTATCTTTTGATCTATATACAAAATTTGTTACTCTTGAAAAATAGTTCTTTTGGAACATTAAAATTCAAAACCACACCCCTATGTTGCGTATAAAAATTGAGTTTTATATATATATATATATATATATATATATATATATATATATATATATATAAGTATTCTTAATATAATAATGAAAAGTTTTTAATTATTAGAAATAATTCAATTATTTTTATCTTCATTAGTAGATTTTTGTTTCCACATGTTGTGATTGTAAAGGTGAGATACCAATATGTACAGCATTTTTAATTTAATTTATCAAGTTAATCCAAGTTGCGGGAAACCAAAGCTTGTTTTCTTATTGACTAATCAGATCAAATCAGATAGGTGGGGTACAAAAGGCTTCAGTAAAATGGCGGCAGATTAGCTTCCTGATGACATGTTGATCACGAAATGCATTGAGGCTGCGCATCCGCCCGTACCTATGTCACTTCTGGTTTCCGTGGTTCCGATGTGCAGTGTTTTGGAACGCACACTGCAACTTGGAGAAATTTGCCTACTGGCTGTACATGTTGGTGCTCACTTATAGCACCTTATAATGTAAGTGCACATTTGTCACTTTTATGCTGGAACTTTATGTTGCAATAAACTTGTTGTGCTATGATATATGCATTGTGTTTTTCCCGAGCTTCTCTGGCATTTAATTAAGGAGAGAGAGTTTGAACTGAGATCTATTAGCCTCTTCAGACACACAGGGACATATTAAGGATTTTGATTTTCAAAAGGCTTATCGTAAACGGTTATCTGGTGAGTCTGTATTTCTCACACACGATTGATGGTGGAGTACAGAGGATTTGATTACGTCTGCATTTCATTTTGTCACTTGGTGATTGGACTTTCTGCACAGACTTCTGCTATATAAAATTCTTTTTGGTTACCAACAATTTTCCTTTGGGATTAATAAAGTATTCTGATTCTTATTAATCAGTCTGGATTTCAAACACCCCTTCCTAAGCTGTCATCCAATACAGTGAATCAAAGTTTCCTGTTTGAACAAAGTTAATATCCTGTTTATGGGGACCAAACATTTTTCCCTGCTCATTATCCTCTTGTGAGCCGGTCACCTTACCACCTCAGTGAGTACTCTTGTTTCTGGAGTCTATGAGAGAAGAATCAGCCACTGGAAGTGTTGCCTCCATTAATAGGTGGAGTGATGTGGACACCTGAGCAAGGACTTGAGGAAGTAAAGAAAAAAAGAGAGAGGGATGCATCCAATTGCATATGATTGGATGACCGAGGTTAACACAGCTTCAACTCATCCATTATGCTTATTATGCATTATGTACACATTTCCCTGCAAGTGAGCAGCCTATCTGCCTTTAGAAAACCAATCCTGCTATTTTTTAAAGGCTGGCCAGTGACAGTCAGTAAAGCAGGGCAGCTGTTTAAGCCCCGGTTCACACTAGTGCGATGCGGGAACCCTGTGAATCCACTGTGGGTTCCCGCATCGCACCTGACTAGCACAGCAGTTCACACTGCCATATGCAAACTGAGGGGAGTGTCAATACATTGTTAACGACACCCCCTTTTCAGCTTGCATATTGCAGTGCGATCTGACAATTCAGACATGAATCGGATCGCATAGATGTGAACACCCATGCAATCCGATTCTGGTGCCGATGCGAGAAAGGTTCTTGTGCGCTTGAGTTCAAATGTGATGCGATTTCAGCCATACTATCTGTATGGCTGAAATCGCATGACACGGACATCTCATGGGATTTGCAGTGCGGTGCAAATCACATGCAATATCGCACGGCCCGCCTGTGTGAACCGGGGCTAAATGGCCATTTAGATTTGCTCGACAGTGCTGTTATAACAGTTCATTAGCAGGAGTTCCACATTGAAAAATGCTCAATCATTGAAGTAGATAGTGCTTGTACACAGATTTCCTAGTTTCTGTCTGAATGTGGAAAACCTCCTTGAATGTTTCTTCTTGATTAAAGTGGTTGTAAACCCTTACATATACCCAGTGAGGTAACTGGCCTCAGGTGATACACAGAGATTAAACAAATCCTCCTACATAATTGTACCTGTTTAACTGCTATCTTCTCCGTCACACATCTGTTCAAAGTTCAGAATTTATAAAGATTATCTGAGCTGTCAGAAAAAAGGGGACGGAGAGCTGAAGTTACACTCTGCAGAGCTCAGTGTGAAGAGCTCTGAGAACTGATTGCAAGGAGGGGACCCCCCCTTCACACAGCACACAGGAACAGAGCTGAGGCTGTCAATCAGCTGGAGATACCTCCCCTGTCACCTTATTTCTCTTGGTGTCAGGAAATCTTGTCTGAAGTGATTGATACCAGAGGAATAAAGCAGCAGACAGTAATGACACTTAGAGCTCATAATAGAGAAAAGGAGACACTATAGAGGGATATGCTTTGTATGTACATATTTCATGTCTGTCACGGTCCTGATGGTGGAGTCTGACTTATGCAGGGAACAACCGCTCTTGCACACCCAATTCAGGGACCCCTGGTAGAGTAGACAGGAAGTCCCGGAGTGCGGGATGGCACGAGGGCTGGATGGTCACTGGTGGTGGTGTGAAACTCCAAGTGGTCGTGCAGGTCAGAAGGGTGGTCGTGCAGGCTGGGTCGGCAACTGGCAAGCTGTGCAGTACAAGGGATCAGGCAAGAGAGTGGTCAAAGTCCAAGCAAAATTTTGTTAACAGACTGGCAGCAGAAGTACAGAGGGGTCAGACAATCGGATGGTCGTGGATAGCCGGGGTCGGTGCAGGCAGATAATCAGCAGGTCAGGTCAAGTCGGGTCAGGTCAGGAAAACAGGTGATGAACACAGGAACAGGTCACAGGTACAGAACTGGGGCTCACAGGTACTCAGATGCTATAGAACGGACAGCACCTGCTGACAGGTGCAGGGGGATTAAATACCAGCGTTTGGCGCCGTTTCCAGCGCATGCACAGGCACAAAAGGTCCAGAAAATGTCCAATCTTCTCCTAACAATGTCTGAGGTTTAAAACCACTTCAAATGTATATTCCCAAGTAGTTTAAAACTCCAAATTAAAAATAACTTTAATAAGAGTACATTTTGAACACTTCAGTTAAAGTGGTTGTAACGACAAAGCCTGTTTCTCATTGTTCCGCTGTTCCGAGCGGCCAGGGGGCATGGCTGTTTTGCAAGCACTTGTGTCACTTGTGAAAGTGATGTATGCCGACAAAGGCTAAGTATTTCCAAGGATATTGAACACAAGGCAATAGCCCAATAGCATACGTCACTTCCCCATAGTTGCATAGTTAGTAAGGTTGAATAAAGGCAACAGTCCATCCAGTTTAACCTGTGTTGGTGTGTGTTGAAAATCACCCCCTATGCAACTTAAGGTTAAACCACTTCTCTTCCAATCTCATCGTGTGGCCCCCGTGTCCTCTTACACTCCCTGGGACTGAGAAGTTTAATACTTATGCTGGGATCACCATTGAGATATTTGTATATTGCTATCATATCTCCTCTCAAGCGTCTCTTCTCAAGGGAAAATACATATAGCGATTCTAGTCGTTCCTCATCATTGAGGGCCTCCAGTCCCCAGATTAATTTAGTTGCCCTTCTCTGGACTCTTTCCAGCTCCAGCACATCCTTCCTGAGGACTGGAGACCAGAACTGGATGAAATACTCAAGATGTGGCCGAACCAGAGTTTTATGGCAGGATTATCATTTTATTCCTGGAGTAGATTCCCTTTTGATGCATGCTAATATTCTGCCGGCTTTGGTAGCTGCAGCTTGACACTGGTGAAATGGTGTCAGCGCAACCTGTTGCGTTTGCTCAGTCTGTTTTTTATTAGGACCCCTATATCCTTCTTTGTCCTGGGATCCCCAAGGGGTTCTCCCCCTAATGAGTAACTTACATTTATATTTTTACCCCCCAAGTGCAAAAATATAGTGATCTAGCTATTTATCCCATCCTCTATATCATTTATAAATAAATTAAACAGAATTGGTCCTAGGACAGAGCCTTGGGGTACCCCACTAACTACTCTAGACCATTCTGAGTACACGTCATTTATCACTACCCTTTGGACATGCCCCCGCTGCCAGTTTTCTATGCATGAACAAACCCTACCTCAGTTTATAGATTAAGCGTTTGTGTGGGACTGTATCAAAAAATGCTTTTTCAAAATCCAGTTACATCACATCCACTGGCCTACCCCTGTCCAGATGGCAGCTCACTTCTTCATAGAATGTTAATAGGTTAGTTTGGCAAGAGCAACCTTTCGTAAACCCATGCTGATTACTGCTAATGATACGGTTTTCATCAGCAAATTCCTGAATATGGACCCTTATCATCCTCTCAAATAGTTTACATACTACTGATGTTAGACTGACAGGCCCAGGCCTTTTCCCCAGCCCACTTGTGCAGTTGAATAGCAAGGCTAGGAATTGAAGCCAATGAGAAGAGGAAAGGGATGAGTGGGATGCGTGGATCCAAATTGAGCACGGAAGATACAGACAGGCTGTCCAGTGCACTGACCACAATATTGCATGGATAGGCTTCTGTGCCAGTGTGGTCAGTTTTCAACCACATGTGTGTTATAAGCTACTGGGATTGAATTAAAGGGGTTGTAAAGTCTCAATTCATTGCATTAAGGTGAAAAACCTCTGGTACTGCAGTAGCCCCCCAGAGCCCCCCTTTTACTTACCTGAACCTGATCGTTCCAGCAGCGGGGACGAGCCCAGCAGCTACAACCGCTGGCTCAGGTCCTCTTTGGGTAGATTGATAGCAGCAGGAACCATTGGCTCCCACTGTTATCAATCAAATCCAATGACGCGGGAGCCGGGGGCATGGCCAAGTCCTGTTGTCTGTGTCAATGCATGCAGCAGCAGGACTCGGGAGCGCACCTGCACTAGTGCCCCCAGGGAAAGTGCTTATATAAGCTACATATTAGTTATAGTTATAAGCTACTGGGATTGGATTAAAGGAGTTGTAAAGTCTCAATTCTATGCATTAAAGGTGAATAACCTCTGGTACTGCAGCAGCCCCCCAGAGCCCCCCTTTTACTTACCTGAGCCCGATTGTTCCAGCAGCGGGGACGAGCCCAGCAGCTCCAACCGATGGCTCAGGTCCTCAGGTCCTGCTGTCTGTGTCAATGGATGCAGCAGCAGGACTCGGGAGCGCACCCACATTAGTGCCCCCAGGGAAAGTGCTTCTCTGAGGGGCACTTGAGAAGAGGAGCCAGGAGTGCCGCTGGGGGACTCCAGGAAAGGAGGATCATGGGCAGTCTGTGCAAAACCCACACAGAGGAGGTAAGTATAACATGTTTGTTATTTTCAGGAAATAAAAACCAGACCTTAACCACTTCAGCCCCGGAAGGATTTCCAGCTTTAGGACCGGAGCCCTTTTTGCAATTTGGCACTTCGCCGCTTCAAATGGTAATTGCGCGGTCATGCAATGCAGT
>BLSH010153778.1:0-11456 GCA_018402905.1 Glandirana rugosa
GCAACTGCTTACCTCTCTTATTTTCCTTTTTCTTTTTATTTTCATCTTGTTTTTCTTCCAAAGTGTACTTTATCTAATTGTCATTACACTGTATTACTGTTTTTTTTTTTGAGGCTTTGGATTTTGTTGCATTTGCACTTAACATATTGTATGGAAATTTGTGAAACTTTACTAAAAAAATTTCTTGTGGAAAAAAAAAAAAAAAAGTAAAAATGAATATCCTCCCGAGGTTTTTATACCTTATGCAGACAATACCCATTCACCTACCTCCCCTATTCTTTGCCCAATACAAGAAACTTTGCACTAAATTTATCTGGTGTGACAAACACCCACGCATAAAATATGAGCATCTCATGCTTCCCAAAACCAAAGGAGGTATTGGGCTCCCGGACCTCCAGAAATACCATGGGGCCTGCCTCCTAACAAAAATAGTGGATTGGAATATACACACCTTCACCAAACACTGGGTAACCTTAGAAAAAATCCCTATGTGACATCACCTTGGATACAGCACCCTGGCTACACCACAAACACATCCCATCCCGCATCATAAACCAACTGCTCATAGGCCCTACATTACGTTTCTTCCATACAACACATAACAAGCTTCATTTGACTTCCATTCCAAGTCCCATGACTCCAATTCGCCTCAATATGGATTCCCCCCCCCCCCCGGGAATGTCAGCAAAATTATTTTCCAAACATGTGCTAGCCAAACAATTCTTCCACAAGGGCAATTTCCAATTGCGAGCCAATATAGCTAATCAAATGAAAAAACAAAACTTACCCCAATGGACATATCTCCAACTCCAACACTTTCTTACAGATCCGAAACTAAAAACCCATTGGGCCAGGCAAATCACACCCTTGGAATCTCTATGCTCAGAAAACACCCCCCAACGACATGTAATATCAAGTTTATATACCATGCTCACAACGATCCAACCCATGCAACACAAATCATGCCAATATTGGGAGAAAGAACTTTCCATTAGCCTCTCAGACAAACAATGGGAACAAGTATTTGAGAACACACTCAAAGGTTCTTGTCATGAAACCATAGTAAACATTCAAACATTCTGTCATGTAACCTAAGCAAACATTCATGTCTTATCTGTTGCCTACCTTTGCTGCATGAGTCCAATTAAAGGCCGGGCCTCCTTCACCTGTGAGCTTTAGTAGGCCCTCCTCAGCTGGCCTCTGCCCCAGGCCTTAATTAGTAACAGAATATATACCTGGCAGTGTAAGGCCGCATTGCTGATCAACATTTGTCCGTGTTTGACGTGTTTTTGATTGTCTCCTTAGGTTGCTTTGAGTTTTATCAGTGTACTGATCCTTGGCTTGTCTGACTATCCCTTCCTGCTTGATACCTCGATCTTCAGCTTGTCTTTGGTTTCTCCTGTCTTCTGGTAGCCTTGACCCTTCTCTATCCCTCTGACTATTCTCTCTGTTCCTGTGCTGCTGCTTCCCCTCTACCACCTGGGGCCAGCGTGAGCTAGGGGACCCTGGGGGTCATGACCTGGATCTAGTTTCAGCCAAATCCATCCTCACCACTAGAGGCTCTGCATCACATGAGCCATGGGGTGACGTCCCACTTGGTGAGCCTTACAATTTCTGTAACTGTGCAACAGGATCATTTTGTGACATTACAGTTCAGTTTATTTCAAGTGGTCACGGCCACGGTGGACTACTTCTTTGGCTGTGAAGGTTGCTAGCAGCTGCTCTACAGGCAGCTCCCAGGCACACAGTGTTATCTGCCTGCACTTAACTGCCTGTATGCCGTGCAACTGTGCTTCAACCGTTGCAGGGCGGTACTTAGTCTTTCCACAAGCAGTCTTTGTCACCAGTAACATTATAACCCTGCCACCCACCATGTGTTGACCGGGAGATGGGACATCGTTTTTCATGAAGTTATTATGAGCAGTCCAGCCATCCCCTCATTTCCCTTACATGGAAAGTTTTGATGGGATGGTATAGGCAATAGTTACAGACTCAGGTATCCAAAATAAAAATACATTTATTCATAAATTTGTTAAAATTGGTATCATCACAACACCCTGTGGTGGGGGTGCTCATCTGCACCACTGGGAGGGGGCGGTGTTGGCATCCTACCCCTTGTGTTTGCTTGCAATTCGGGTCGGCACCGCAGCTCATCCCAGAGCAATTTCTTCTGGCTATTGCGGGCAGGATGTGTCATCAGGACTCTGCCACTACTTCCAGCATCCCTTTCTGATGCCAGGGGTCATGTGGTGGGGGTCACCTGGCGCTCTTCCTGTCTGCTCCATTGAGCCGAAGATTGTGGTGGGGGGTGCGTTCCAGTGTGACCCTCATGCTGCACGTGAGAGCTGATGGCGGCTGCCATCAATCCATCCGCCCATTCACAGTCCTTGGAGGCATGTGATCATCCATGTCTCCAATCAGGGCAATGGGCGGTTCCCTGGAGGGATATTTATTGAGGGCTTTCTCATTACCTGGTCTGGCTCTGACTGACTGAGGTGGTTCCCTGATCCTTCCCATCTGCAGCTAATGACCGCTTGATGCGTGTAACCATTACAGGTAAAATTGCAGCATTTCTCTATTTTTTCTTTGTACTTTTGTGAGTACTTGCTGGTGGTTAGCTTGGTTTCAATGATTTTTCATTGAACCTTTTTCTTTTTTATGTATAGGGCTTGTTGTGGCTATGATTGGTTCACCCTGGCTCTGAATCCTGGGATGTCTATGTGTCTCCACTTTGAACTTTTTGTGCCCTTTATATCTGGATTGGAGACTACTGGGGACCAGTTACCCATGGTCCCAGTCTATATATCTGGATAAGATCTGTCCTGTGGTCATTTGCTGCATTATGATTTAATTTGATTCATAAAAGGTGGGTTTTGCCTTGGAAGCTTTTTTAACTTTTCCTTGCTTTTGTCATTTTCTATCTAAATGTTTGGCCTTTTTTGTAGATCCCATTATCCCCTCTTGCATTGTCAACCTTGGGGCCCCTGTTGGAGTGCTCCCCGGTCTGGGGGACACCTTGGTACGCTTCCCGTTGTGGGGGACAAAGTCTGGAGACCTCTATTGGCCGACAGTCTTGGGCTATGCATCACCATAGACCATCATCAAGGTGAAACAATTTAATTGTTGTTCATGCATGAGCATGCCTTTATTAACATGTGTATATTGTATGGTTATATGTGTGATTTTAATTATCACTATTTTCAACATTAGAGCAATCATCGCCATCTGCATACCAACATACAATCCCTGAGGAAGAATGTTCGCAGTCGAAACGGAGGATATTGATTGGAAGCAGCATATGCAATTTACCTGTATTTGAGGAATTGCTACAGTGTAACCCTGTGGAGTATTTCAATTTTTACTGTATATTACTGTACCTAAAACTGTGATGTTGTCATGATACCAATTTTAACAAATTTATGAATAAATGTATTTTTATTTTGGATACTATTGCCTATACCATCCCGTCAAAACTTTCCATGTGCAAATTTCCCTTGGGATATGGCGAAGGTTGCAGCCTATGGGTTTTGTCCTTAGCTCACTGAACATCTGTTTTGTTATAACTTCCATCCCCTCATTCCAGGTTTGCCATCAGGAGAACTCCTGTCACTAACAGTCCCTCCTCTCCCCATCCCACCTTCTTCCGGTTTACTCATGGTTTACATGCCTCTCAGCACCTACAGCTGACCCAAGTAACCCTTTCAGAAGTGTAATATTACAGGAGCATCTCCACAGGCTGTCCCAGTGTATATTTGTATGTTTATTGTTCCGGAACGGTTGTTATCCTTGGCCAGTATGTGAGGTGCTGTTTGTGGTGGGTGAATGGGTGAGTGAGCCGGCTATGTCTGTGCTGTGTCTTGACAACGTTGTCAGTATTTTAATTTATTGCACCAGTGGTTGAGTTTTTTGATTTGACATTTTAAATTTACCAATAAAGGTTATGTTTTATAATGGCATAGGTTCTCTTGCCTTAGTGCTCCTATCTAAATTGGCCCTAGTATGTGCATGTATCAATGTGAGTTAGGGACCTTAAATTGTAAGCTTCTTGAGAGTAGGGACTGATGTGAATGTACAATATATATGTGAAGCACTGTGAAAGTTGACGGCGCTATACAAGTACCTGGAATAAATTATAACATACTGTTTATGGGCTTCATTTCCCTTTGTTGATACACTCCCATTTTTTCATATTGTAAGGTTGCTAGTCCTTTGATATGGCCATTACAGTTTAAGAGAGTTTTACCTGCTGGGAAGGGAAGGCTTTCTCTGTCTGGGTCGGCTCATTTGCTTTATATACCCAACTGATTACTTTTCCTGCTTATATATTGTTACATGTTAGGGTGGTAACGTGGGTGACATGGTTTTAGAAATATGCCTTATAATCAATATGGTTTTTCAGATCCATTGTTTATTTCATGGACGATTTTACCCTAAGATACCCTTATTTTCCCCCCTTTGTGTGCTACATGGATTATTCTGCTTTTGTCTAGTGTCCCCTCTGCTATCACATTGATTGGATACTGAGGTAATTATTGTAACTATTAGCTTGATTGATATGACATAGTTTGAATATTATCATTGCCATATATAGCCCCCCCTTTTTTTTTTGCATATGCATGTCTTCCTCTCTCTTAGGTCATTGGCCCCTGTTTTCACCTTTCCATATAGACACTGTGGTTATTTTTTAATTTTTGTTGATGTATTTGCGTTATATAATTTTTGTTAATTAACTGTATTTTTATGTGTTTTTCTGCTTTTCTATTATAGTACAACACCCTGTGTGTATCTTACATGGTCCTGAAGAAGCGGGGGACCCCGTGTAACACGTAGACCATCTGACATGTGCATGTGACAATTCATGATCTCTATGGGTTTATAATTTGTACTTATGTCCTTTTAAATGATATGTTTTCAACATATTTTATGGATTTGTTAAACTGCAATAAAATATATTTGACATTTTACTTATTTTTGTAGTCGTATGTTCTCATTTGGCATATTTAAAGTCCCACCTCTGGTTACTCTATTATGATTTGCAAGGGTTTTTTCTTGGTGTTTTTATTACTCTTTGGGCATAAAAAGAAAAAAACGTAACTTCATTTTTTTTGAACATTCGTTTTCCAAGGAGTTCTTCACATGTGGACAGTATGCATTTGAGGTTTTAAATGAAGAAGCAATTTAGATGGTATTTGCTCAATTATCCATTTTGGCCTTTCTATCAGGCTCTGCAAATGAGCTCTGCAAAATATAAAGACATTAACTATTAGGCCTTATTCCCATTGGATGTTTTTTATGTTGCTTTTAGGGGCCTCTGACAATTTATTTTTTTGTTGCTTCTAAACGCCTCTGCATATTAGCCAATGTGTCCATGTGCACGTAAGCATTTCAAGGATTTTAGAGGCAGAGGGGTTTAGAGGCAGAAAAAAAACACTACCAGGGCATCCAGGAGCAGCCATGTTATGGCACAAAAAAGCTTGACGTGTGTACATGTGTGTAAACTCATGTTAACCCTATGGCCAGAATAAATTATTATTTTGACCTATTAAATGAATTAACGCCCAAGCACTTGATGTTCCTAAACATGTTACATGTGTTCACAAACATCAAGCATTTTTTTAAGTCAAAATGCTGCTGCCCGGAGGACAGGCGTCTACAAAAGCTAGCAAAACAGACAGTGTGCATGAGGCCTTATTCACATAATGGAACTTATCTGCACAAAATGATGTTTTTGTTACAAAAACTGTAAATTCTGATAGCATAAACAAATTGATTTCCAGCCAAAAAAGTTTCAACAGCTGTATTATTTTTAATAAAAACAAAGTCCCAGTAATAGTATATATTGTAGCTGAAATATAACCAGTGATGCATGATGTCCAATTTAGTGGACAGAAGAATAATTGTAATTTCTGCCCAAGATAAAATCGATACTAGTAAAATGTAATTACATTATGTTTCTTTAGGTGTTACTTGATGTTATCATATTTTTTTAGCTCCAAGAGTCTCACCCTATAGAAGTATTGTCAAGATATTCCTAAGCTGCTCAGCATTCCTGGATTTCCGTTGGCCATCTTGGTTTTGAGAAATTTTTCTGGCACATACAATGGCTTTCCAGTGGGTGGCAGAGTATGGGGTGATGCACTAGGGTCCGTTGTAATGGGTGATATGAAACTATACGATCAGCACCCATACATATACAAGAAAACAGCTGTTAAATAGCTGTCCACTTTAATGAGCAATTTTGGTAGATTGTACATTGAACAGAGGCACAACATTCATTTAAAAAATAACTTTATGGAGCATTTCACAGGGAAAAAAGATAATGAACTTACCCCATACACAGTAATTCAAACATTTTGAACAGGAGAGACAATAGCCACAAATGATCTTGACAGAATGAATTGGTATAAGCTGAAAAATAGGAAAAAAAGAGCCTGAAAAGAGCAGTTGTGGAAACATTGTGTGTGGCACCTTGACAGTGCTGGAGAACCAGAATACACTGCAAACATTGAGATGCAACACTGGATCAACCTTGCAAAAAATATAAACATGTGTCACTGAGGAGCAGCTGCAGAAATATTAGAAGTGGCGCCTTGACAGTGCTAGAGCTGTGGAATATGGTGGTACAAGCAGCATAAGATTATAATGATGGCAGACCTGCAGCAGTGACAGAAGATCTTATAGTATCAGGTCATCAGCGGTAGAAGAAGTTTGTAATGGTGGACGGTTTTGTTATTGGTGACAGAGATGCTAATGGCGACAGTCCAGCAGTGGAGTCATGAAATGGTAATATTGTAATAATGTTAAAAATGTATTTGTAAGATACAAATGTAATTGTAAACATCAGCTTCAGGGGTTTGGTACTCATTATTGATCTAGAACTATTTTTTCTTATAAAGGTGAGCTGGTCAACTGGGGTCTGTGGACAGGTGAATTCTTATTTTCTGTTTCAAAATCACCACCTGTACTGAATTCCTGTTCTGAAAGCATATTGTCCACAGGGCAGCCCAGCAGTTCATTTGCACGCTAGGCTGGCCCAGGCTAATGGTCCATTCTTGATGCTTAAATGTCAAAAGGCTTGTTCACAGGCAGGTGGAGGGGGTGTGCCTAGCACACCCTAATCACTATGTGCACTGCCAATTTCCCCTACTGCTCAGGCTTCCCCCCATGTTGCCCCCCCTCAATGCCTAGTTGGCTAAATGAGTAGAGCGTGTTCCTTTTGCAAAGTGAAATATCACTTTGAAAGAGAATTATAACTTAGCATAGTGAATAAGGTAATGCTGTGCTGACTTTTATAAACGAATCATGTGCAACAAAAAAATTGTTTTTTGATTTTCCTTGCATGTGATTGAGTGCTCTTTGCCAAATGAATTTTCACAACGTTCACAGAGGTAAGTGAAAATTCACTTTGCAAAGTGACCATGAATAACGCCTTTAGTAAATTGACCATGAAAAGGTATACACAGATGTCTTTCTGTATATGTACAGGGTGGGCCATTTATATGGATACACCTTAATAAAATGGGAATGGTTGGTGATATTAACTTCCTGTTTGTGGCACTTTAGTATATGTGAGGGGGGAAACTTTTCAAAATGGGTGGTGACCATGGCGGTCATTTTGAAGTTGGCCATTTTGAATCCAACTTTTGTTTTTTCAATAGGAAGAGGGTCATGTGACATATCAAACTTATTGGGAATTTCACACGAAAAACAATGGTGTGCTTGGTTTTAACATAACTTTATTCTTTCATTAGTTATTTACAAGTTTCTCTTTGTTTACAGCCATTGACATATCGCTGAGGTTAACACGTGCGGAGCGGATAGAAATTGTGTTGATGTCTGGTGAACGCAGTAACCGGGTCATTGCAGCAGATTTCAATGCAAGACAGCCTACGAGACCACCCATCTCCCATGCTACAGTTAGCAAACTGCTTGCTAAGTTTTGTGAAACTGGTTCAGTGTTGGATTTGCCAAAATGTGGATGCATGAAATCTGTCACTAATGAAGAAACATCAGTGGCTGTCCTAGCTTCATTCAGCAAGAGCCTGCAGCGTAGCACTCCACATTATGGGTGCATGGTGCACCACCACATTATGGGTGTCAGGTCCGAGCATTCCTAGATGAACAGTTTCCTGGAAAGTGGATTGGTTGTCGTGGGCCAGTTGAATGGCCCCCAAGGTTTCCCGATCTGACCCCCTTAGGCTTTTATCTTTGGGGTCATCTGAAGGCAATTGTCTATGCTGTGAAGATACGAGATGTGCAGCACCTGAATCTACGAATACTGGAAGCCTGTGCTAGCATTTCTCCTGTGGTGTTGCTATCAGTGTGTGAAGAGTGGGAGAAGAGGGTTGCATTGATAATCCAACACAATGGGCAGCACATTGAACACATTTTATAAGTGGTCAGAAACTTGTAAATAACTCATGAAAGAATAAAGTTACATTAAAACCAAGCACACCATTGTTTTTCTTGTGAAATTCCATATAAGTTTGATGTGTCACATGACCCTTTTCCTATTGAAAAAACAAAAGTTGGATTCAAAATGGCCAACTTCAAAATGGCCGCCATGGTCACCACCCATCTTGAAAAGTTTCCCCCCTCACATATACTAATGTGCCACAAACAGGAAGTTAATATCACCAACCATTCCCATTTTATTAAGGTGTATCCATATAAATGGCCCACCCTGTATATATATATATATGTGTTGTGTATAGATTACCAGCAGTGAAACAGCACTTAGCTTTCCAGAAACCTTACTGAATGTGTTTTCTATGAACACCACTACTACAGTGCTTGACACTGCTATCCTGGATTCTGCTGATGTATGGGCAGCTTGACTGTATGCAACAGATAAGATGCAACACCTCACTTCAGACATAGTAGGGAAGCTGTAGGTGTAGGGTCCATATATTTCAAGTGCAACATCCACAACTTTCTTATCATGCATCCATATGCCAAAAACATATCTATTCACAATATATCTAATGCATCCATGAGAATGATATAAGTTCCATTAAAATTTAACTAAACATTTTGGATAGAGTTAGGGAGGGTTATTATTATTATTATACAGGATTTATATAGCACCAACAGTTTACACATAGCTTTACACTGTAAAGGGGAACAGTAGGATTACAATACAGTTCATACAATGTTTGTGTAGCACTGTGCCCAAGGGAACTGCTTAGAATTTCCGATTGCTCTGCAACGCCTGACCCCTTAAGCTCTCCAACCCCCCCTGACACTCTTGGTTCAAACATGGTATTAGGTACTCTTTGAACAGACACTATGACACGGGTTAAATATATTCACTCTTGGATTTTACTGAAACCGAAGAATTATACACTAGAGGAATTCCGAGCATCCGAGCCCTTAAGAATTGCACAGGCTCAGATGGAGAATTTCCCCTTAAAGACAGCTTAAACAATTTACTGAACAAATGAGAGGTAGACACAGTACATGATACAGAGTACCTACAACAAGGAGGATCTTTACAATATGCTTACCCAGGTTATGATATTTAGAGAAGCTTATACCAATCTAAAGGGGAGAATTCCAGGCCAGCCTATGCACTATAATCACCCTGAAGAGAAATTTGGAATAGTTTAAGTAAGAACCCAGAATGGCAACAGCAATGTCCAGGGGCAGGTCTGCTTTAACTTCACCGGCGGTTGGAGCTCTTTCAGATTTGTATCCTATGTATGGCTCAGTGAATCCAGGTAAGCAAGCAGCCAGACTGGTAAAGGGTATTCCTCCGGTATGTTAGAGTAGGGATGTTTGTGTACCGTGTCTTTGTGAAGTTTTAAGATGTTCCCAGAAGCAAGGTGTCTATACACAGTGTTCAAACAGGTGTTAGAGCAAGTAAATAGGGGCTGGAACAATGGGCGACAGCCCTCTCACCAACTGAAGAACCCAAAGTTCAAAGATTGCCGTGCTAAAAATGTTAAAAATCATCCCTGTTTTTTTTTTTTTTGTATACTGTTAAACTCCAATAAACAAAATTGACAAGGAAAAATCATCCCTGCTATTACATGAGATCTCAAAAACAAAGTTCATACAATGCAGGTATTAGAAATTGTAGGGCTGTATAGGGCAACCCACGATCAAACAGATGATGTAATCAATTGAATTATATCCACACTGTCCAAAAAATACTGTTTAAAGTTCATAAATTTGCAATAAAAAAAGTTGTTAAACAAGTAATGCTGTATTCTAATCAAATGAACATGTATCCACACTATTCAACTTGTAAACACCCAGTGCTCCACGGGGGTAGATAAACCTGCCTCCACCAGTTAAATTGGTCCCTTACCAGAGGCAAGTTAATCCTGCGCTTGCAACTTTTCCCCAGCCAGGGTCCCCAAAGGGACGATGAGATGTCCAGATTGCTCCCGCAGCCACCCTGAAGTGGAAAAGGGGGGCCACCCCTACTCTTCTGGACTCCAATGCTCACGCCCAAGGTATATACCAGGGATATGCAATTAGCGGACCTCCAGCTGTTGCAAAACTACAAGTCCCATCATGCCTCTACCTCTGGGTATCTTGCTTGTGGCTCTCAGAGTCTTGCTTTGCCTCATGGGATTTGTAGTTCTGCAACATCTGGAGGTCCGCTAATTGCATATCCCTGGTATATACAAAAGAAGTTTCACAATAGTGTAATACTGCTAAACGTTTTAATAAATAAAAAGTATTGCACTTACATGTGATAATAGTCAATCAAGCATAAAAGCAGTCAGCCAGCCAGCCAGCTCCCCATATCTTCCAGCTAAAAGTAAAAAGAGCATATATGCCAAAGCATAGGGGCAGGGGTGGACATAGGGGCAGATTGCTCCTATGCTTCGGCATGTATTTTTAGAACGGTGCATGTATGGAAGTGGGTGGATGCAGGGCAGTATTCTAATGGTGGGCATACCACCAATTGATCAATATAAATGAAGGAATCTGTTAGGTTCTCTTTTTTCATTTAACCCACAGGATTAGAGTTGAGCGAACACCTGGATGTTCGGGTTCTGCTGGTCCGTCCGAACTTCGGGAGAAAGTCCGGGTCCGGGTCCGGACGGAACCCGAACGATCGCACGGACAACGAACCCCATTGAAATCAATGGGGACCCGAACTTTTAGGCACAAAAATGGCTGTAGGAAAGTCATGGAAAGCCCCAGAGGGCTGCAAAAGGAAGTAAAATGGGGGTAAGGGTAGGGCAAGTGCCCTACAAAAAAATGGGGACAGGGAAATAACTTTAAATATTTTTAAAAAAATAAAAACTTAAAAAATGCAAAAATGGAGGTGAATGTGGATCATCTTCAAACTGTGTCTGAAAAGTATTAATTAACGGTAGAAGCCATATAACTGTTCTAAAATCATCTTCAAACTAGGGCAAGTGCCCTACAAAAAATGGGGAGAGGGAAAATAAATTAAAATCACATTTAAAAAATGGGAAGGGGGGTGGATGTGGAGT
>BLSH010153778.1:31454-64013 GCA_018402905.1 Glandirana rugosa
ACCCCCCCAAAGCTGTTCTTAAAATGCTGTCATTCTGCAAAATATGCCAATGTTTACTCAAGATTTGTTTAATTGCTCGGTGCTGGGTGGAAAAAGTTGTGATAAATGCAAAGTCCAGTTTCTGCTCAACAGGGCGGTCTACGTTACGATTTCTCCTTCTGAGCAAGGTTTCTCTGTCCGTATCTCTTACTTCTCGAGCTATATTTTACAGATGGCCTCTCTCATATCCCTTATCAGAAAACCTCTCCATGAGAATCTCTGTTTGACTGTCAAAATCTCTGAGGTTGGTACAGTTTCTCTTAATACGGAGAAGCTGGCTTTTGGGAACCCCTTCTAGCCAGGGACTATGATGACAACTGTCCCTGAATATGAAGGAGTTCCT
Organism: Glandirana rugosa; assembly: GCA_018402905.1. Lineage (NCBI taxonomy): Eukaryota > Metazoa > Chordata > Amphibia > Anura > Ranidae > Glandirana > Glandirana rugosa. The sequence continues at coordinate 31,837 of BLSH010153778.1, forward strand.
ATCCGTGGGTTTAAAATAGGTAGATGTCCGCATTCTCCCTTCCTTCATTTTAATGTTTAGGTCCAGAAAATATACTTCTATTTGACTCATCTCGAAATTCAGCTTAATAGCCCTATCATTCTGATTAAGGGACCCAATAAAATCCAACAGAGACATCTGGTCTCCCTTCCACAGGAGGAGGAGGACGTCATCGATATAACGTACCCAGAACACCAACTCAGGTCTATTCTGGGAATAGATGACGTCCTCCTCCCACCTAGCCATAAATAAATTGGCTAGGCTAGGGGCATACTTTGCCCCCATAGCCACCCCCCTATTCTGTAAAAAATAGCCGCCCCAAACCAAAAATAATTGTGGGAGGCGGCAAACTCAAGTAGTGTTAATATAAAATCTCTCTGGGGGGGAATCAGTCCACCATCTCTGTCCAAGTAATGCTGCACTTCCTCCAAACCCAAATTGTGGGGGGTGATGGTATAGAGAGATGTCACATCCCCAGTGGCAATCAGTCCACCATCTCTGTCCAAGTAATGCTGCACTGCCTCCAAACCCAAATTGTGGGGGATGATGGTATAGAGAGATGTCACATCCCCAGTGGCAATCCACCATCCATCTTCCACAGGACAACCTTCCACCAAATTAATGACAGCCATACTATCCTTAATATAGGATGGCACCTGAGTCACCAAAGGTTGCAGAAAATGGTTGAGCTCGGAACCTTTTTTGTTTTTTTTGCTTTTGTCTATATACTTGCCCACCCGGGACATTACCGAGTTAATCCCGCTCACTATTGGATGACCCAGGGGGCAAGTAGGGTTCTTATGAACCTTCGGCAAATAGTATATAATTGGGGTTCTAGGGGCTGCAGGAACAAAGAAAGCTGCCTCTTTTTTACTAACAATTCCTCGTTTGAGGGCCCCAGATACTATTTTCTTTAGCTCCTTTTTATACTGATGAACCGGGTTCCCTGTGAGAGGAACGTAGGTTTCTCTGTCCCCCAGAATGTTGTTCATTTCTCTCAAATATGCATCTTTATCTAAAATACCTACGCCACCCCCTTTGTCCTCAGGTCTTATAACCAAGTCCTTCCTCTCACATAGATCTTGTAGTCCTTTTTCTAAATGACTAGGCATTTTACACTTTTTAATCTGCAATTTGTCAAGGTCCCTTAATACTACTTCCTTAAATACCCGTATGGAGGAAGTCAAACCTCCAGGGGGATTGAAAAGTGAGGCATTGGAAAGATTGGAAAATTTTACATCAACAGGTCTAGTAATCTGATTCGCAATCGGGTTGGAAAGAAAGTGTCTCTTCACACTAATTCTTCTAACAAATGTATGCACATCCATAAAGGTTTGAAATGTATTCAAACTTTTCGGTGGGGCAAACTTCAAACCCTTATCAAGTAGCCTTTTTTCATTGTCCTTCAACACTTGTGAACTTAAATTGTACAGGCCACTACCTATCGCTCCCTTTTCCTTTTTATTCTGTAATCTCCTTCCTCCTCTAGTGCCCCTCTTAGTCCTTTGCCTTCCCGGTATCCCTGTTGTTGCCTGGGAAAACCTCCATAGTTGTAATAGTCATTATGGGAGTCCTGGCGATTTCCATAGTTTTCCCTTCTAGGGTTACGTTGGGAAAAATATCTCCTTTGAGGTCCACCTGCAAATCTCCCCCTATTATCCACCTCATTTTGTCCCATTTGTCCATAAGTGTGACCATAATAGCTCTGATTCCTGATAGGGCCCCCCTCCAGGGGCCTTGAGGAATATAGGTGTTTTTGCGCCCCCCTCCCCGATTGGGGAGACGCGCACCACCATCCCTTAGTATTGGCTCTCTATCATTTTCCCTCCGGGGAATATGTCCCTCTCTAGGGATCCTTGGGGGACCATGAGTTCCCCTGAGTGGACCAAAACGATTATGGGTAGGAACATTATAACGCCAACCTCCTTCTGTTTTCTGTTCCAACGGGGGTCTTTCTCCTCTTCTCCTGGGTGAAGGTACTGGTTCCCTCATAGAGGTTCTAGATGGAAATCTTCCTCTCATTTCAGAGGGAAAAAGCCAATTAGTCCCTTCAAACACAACACCAGACTTATAATCCCCTATATCTCTATTGTATTTCTTTTTCTTTTTAATCTTTTGTTCCTTTTCTTCTTTTTCTAAGGCTTTTTTTAGTGTAACTCTATTACACTATTGCGGTTCTCCTTCTGTATCCTGATTGTACGGATCAATGGCACACTCGGGAATTGAAGTTGGGGACATCTACTATCAAGGGTTGAGTGGAGGCCTGGTGTCCACGCAAGCATTTCCAGACCCCCCTTAATAGGGGGTCCTGGAGCTCTGGTAAGGGCACATCTTGTTTGGTGGAGGATTTTAACACAAGAGGATTGGTGTGGTGGAGGATTCTTTCAAGATACACTTTATATATGCTGTTATTTGCACCTGCTGCATTGATTCATATGGACTGAATTGGGACTTCATTTTTACATATTCCCACATCATTTTTTTGGATGATGTTTTATACATAATTTCCACAAGAACGTTATGTTTTTCACTGGTGTTTTTAATTTTTTCACATATGATTTATTAGATGGTATTTTTTGATATTATAAAAACTTGTTTGAGTGATTGACACAAGCGCAGATAGATTTGTATACACAATGTATTCTATCTATAATGAGGTCTCTTGGGGAGGACCCTGGGAGGAATGTTAGCCGGATTTGTGTGAAGTATTCCCTTAGAGCAGAGGGTTGGATATTTTCTAGGATTCCTCTAATTTTGACATTGTTCCTCCTGGAACGGTCTTCAAATTCCGCTAACTTAGATTGCATCCACTGTATGTTTTCTGATTCCTCACTCTGCATGTCCATCATATCATTAAATGATGAGGTAATTTCGCTCATTTTAGTCTCTATGTTTGAGACCCTGTCCCCCATGTATGATATTTTGGAAGTGAAGTGTCTCATCATGTTGCTTATCTCTGTGTGGATGGAGCTCTGTACTGCCATGAGCATGTCCTTTAGAGTGGTATCCAGCACAGGCTGGTTTGTGGTAGGAAACGCTGCAATTGAATTGGGTGTCATGTTGGTTTGAGGTGAGTGTGTGAATGGGCCTACCTCAGGTCCGTAGTCCTCCACCTGTGAAAGCTTCAGCTTTGATTTGGCTGGGCTGGAAGATGGGGTGAATGTAGCTGATGTTGGTCCTGTGTTATTAGGATATCTAGGTGAGAGTAGAGAAGAATGTGTCCGCGAAGCTACAGCTATATGGTCGCGTGTAGTTACTGACAGTCCGCTGGCACCATCTGGGAGAGGCGACCTATTCTGTGGTGGGTAGATTTCAGTCAGCTTGCACGGGGAAGGTTTCTCCTGTCTCCTTTTGGACATTGTCCAATGGTCCTGTGATTGTTGGTGTTGATCGCTGCCTGATTGGGGTCGTTCACCTGGTTGGTTGAGCCCTGGGTGTTGCCGTGGATCAGAGTGGCATTAGCATGCAGCCATTATGTTCGGGATCCGGTCACACCACTTCAGGGTTATTCTGTTATGGTGTCATTCCTGTCAGATGCCGACCCTGAGGAGAGTGGGTGTACCAATATGACCACCGATCACCTTGCTGCAAGGTTTTTGTTGTTTAAGGGGTGATGTGGAGGCACTATGTCTTGTTAGATCGTAGTATTGTATGAGGGCGATGTAAAGTGAATCCTGGCTGTGGTTCGTGGGCGTTTGTGGATTTAGGCCTCCGGTGTCCAGAAGGCAGCCGTGGCAGGTTTCAGTGAGTAGGTCTCTTGTGGGTAGGGTGTAGGGGCACTGTCCTCATTTGTTAAGTTTTATTGGGGCCGCTGATCGCCGCTCTTATAGGTGTTTCTGGATGATCTGGTGCAGCTGTGATGGGGGATGGCTACTTGGATGAGAGGATGGGTGTCTTCGGGTGCTGGACGAGTAGGCCACAAAAGCCTCAGGTTCAATTACGGCCGGATCGGACGTCCGCACCACAAAATTTTTGGCATGGTGAGCTGCGGAGGTGTCCGGGAGGTGGCTGCAGGGTGTGGGTTAGCTCACTCAAGATGCAGGCGTGGGGGTGCCCGAGGATAGCTTTAGATCCTCCGGAGCTCCACGGCTGTGTGTCTGTCCTCACTCTTAGCAGGCCACTCCCCCCACTAGATTATTTATTCATAGGAAGATGTAGACTTGTGGCTGCAAGATGCAATGGCATGGGTGTACCAAGGTGGCCACCACTTTAGGCCTGGCAGCCAGAAGTAATGGTGTGGGTGTACCAAGATGGCCGCCACTTTAGGCCTGTCTGCAAAAAGTAATGGCATGCCACTGTAGGCCTCAGGACCCCTTCGCTGATCTGCACCCGATGGCGGCTCTCCACTGCTCCGGCACTCATGCAGAGGTGTCAGGACCGCTGTATGACACCCTCCCAGAACCCCAGGAGGTCTGCTGGCTGGATGCTGAGAAAATCAAGGCCATGGATTGATGGTCGTCACTAGGCCTCAGTGCGCTGCTGCTTAGCTGGCAGATCTGGGTTGTCAGTCAGACTGTATGATGCACAGGACAGTTGAGGTAGGATGGGGAATCTGGTATAAGGCTAATTGTGGCTTGGATGGGTAGTTTGTGTACTGTGGACAGCTCCAGGCCTCAAAGATGGCAGTGGTCACCCTGATGAGGACTCTGTGGTATGTATTATATTTCTGTAATCCTCTGTCCCCGACGCTAAATAGTGGTCAGGGATGGTGCTATGGGCATAGAGGGACACTCTGGTGGGTTGATGTCTCTCACCACTTGATGAATATCGCAGATACCACTGGATTGAGAATGAGGATACCTGGAGCTTTGCAGAAATACGTCCACTTCCTAGCGTGTCAGGCCACGCCCCCCCCGCGATCTGTGATTTTTATCGGGACTGCAACATTGCGGTGGACAGATTGGACACTTTTGACCCTTTTTTGGGACCAATGACATTTATCCAGCGATCAGAGCTAAAAATAGCCACTGATTACTGTATAAATGTCACTGGCAGGGAAGGGGTTAAACTCTAGGGTGCGATCAAGAGGTTAACTGTGTTCCCTATGTGTGTTATAACTGTGTGGGGGATGGGCTGGCAGGGGCATAACAGATCTCACTGTTCCTGATCACTGGGAACAGTAGATCACAGTCATGTCCCCTGACAGAACAGGGTTGCAGGCAAACTTCAAGTCCGCCCGACCCATGGGCATCGCTCCCACCCGCAACTGGGCGAGCCGCCGTACAGCTACGGTGATTTGTGTAGGAGAGCTGACCTGCTGCCGTATAAAGACGGCGGCTGGTCGGCAAGTGTTTGAAGCGTCCTTTTGTGTTCTGCAAGTTAGCCAACTTCAAAGAGAGCTTGCAGATCTTTCTCCTCCCAACAAGATGAAGACTCTTGTAGACATTAGGATGCTGCATTTAACATAAGAACACTAATCAACTAAAGCTAGTCATGCCTGTTTCTCCAGTTGGTGTCACCCGGTGTGGTAAAACATGGTGTCATTCCCCTCCACCAACTATAGTTGCCCCTCAGTACAGACCCCCCTCCACTAAGCATAGACCCCCTTCTGTCAGTACAGACCCCCCTCCACTAAGTATAGACCCCCCTCCGTCAGAACAGACCCCCCTCCACTAAGAATAGACCCCCCTCTGTCAGTACAGACCCCCCTTCACTAAGTATAGACCCCCCTCCATCAGTACAGACCCCCTCCAAGTATAGACCCTCCTCAGTACAGACCTCCCTAAGTACAGACTCTCCCTCCACAAAGTATAGTCCCCCTCAGTACAGCCCCCCTCACTAAATACAGACCCCCTCCCTCAGTATAGAGCCCCCATTAAGTACATACCCCCAGTATAGACCCCCACTAAGTATAGACCCCTTCATCAGTATACACCCCCCTCAGTATAGACCCCCTTCAGTACAGACCCCACTCCCTCAGTATAGACCTCCGCCTCAGTATAGACCCCCCAGGACAAACCCCCCGCCATCAGTACAGACCAGCCTGAGTACAAACCATCCCCTCCATCAGTACAGACCCTCATTAGAACAAGCCACTCCCCTCAATCAGTACAGAACTCCCTCAGGACAAATCACCCCTCCTCCATCAGTACAGACCCCCTCAGGACAAACCACACCCCTCCCTTAGTACAGACCCCTTCCGGGGCAAACCACCCCCTCCATCAGTACAGACCCCCCTCAGGACAAACCACCCCCTTCTCCAATAGTACAGATCACCCTTCAGGACAAACCACCCCCTCCATTAGTACAGACCCCCCTCAGAACAAACCACCCCATCCATTAGTACAGACCCCCATCAAGACAAACCACCCCCTACATCAGTACAGACCCCCCTGAGGACAAACTTCCCCCCTGCTCCAATAGTAAAGACCCCCTCAGGACAAACCACCCCCATCCATAAATACAGACCCCCTTAGGACAAACCACCCCCTCCAACATCAGTACACTGATGGAGGAGGGGGTGACTGTATAGTCTGGATGTAGACTGAGGGCCCTCTGTAGTCTTTCAGAGTCTGAAAATGTTTTAACTTCCTTCACAGCTTTGATGGTGGGTGGAGTGGAATGCATCCAAAATAGCATTCAGCCCTGCCCAGTCACACCTACAGGCAAAGCAAGCATCAGAAAATTTGGGTCCCCTTACACAGCTTTAGACCTGGGCCCCCCATCTGACCACCAACATTCCCCAGGACCCGCCCACTGGCCATCCCACCACATTACATACCCCCTTAGGACAAACCACCCCCTATTTCAATAGTACAGACCCCCTTCAGGACAAACCACCCCCTCCTCCAATTGTACAGACCCCCTCAGGACAAACCACCCCTCCATTAGTACAGACCCCCATCAGGACAAAGCACCCCCTACATCAGTACAGACCCCCTCAGGACAAACTTCCCCCCTGCTCCAATAGTACAGACCCCCCTCAGGACAAACCACCCCATCCATAAATACAGCCCCCCAGGACAAACCACCCCCTCCAACATCATTACACTGATGGGGAGGGGGTGACTGTATAGTCTGGATGTAGACTGAGGGCCTTCCAGCCACTTCCTGCTCAATTTCTAGCCTAGAACACAGCCCTCTGTAGTCTTTCAGAGTCTGAAAATGTTGTAACTTCCTTCACAGCTCTGATGGTGGGTGGGATGGAATACATCCAAATTAGCATTCAGTCCTGCCCAGTCACACCTACAGGCAGAGCAGGCATCAGAAAATCTTGGTGCCCTTACACAGCTTTAGACCTGGGCCCCCCCATCTGACCACCAACATTCTCCAGGGCCCGCCCACTGGCCATCCAACCATATTCACCCACTGGCCAGGGGTATACACATGTTACAGCAGCATTAGGAATTATACACCCTGTCACACTTACCAGGTGTAGCCTGCCAAGCATGACCCATTCAAGTGAAGGGAAGTGTGCAATGCATGCTAGTGTGGGATCCAAGAGGTTAAAAAAACAGTGCATATCCTCGCCCGAAGCTTGTGATAAGACCTCATGTGGAACAATAGGTGCTGGAGGTCCCAAACTTGGACCAGTTGTTGTGACCCAAGTTTGGTATTTTTAATGCCTTTGGTTTTGGAGAACGGTGTCCCCAAACCGGGGGCCCCCCTCCCATAGACTCCTATGATAATTCAGGAATTCACCCGACAATTGCAGGTCAATGACTGGTAAATTTGAGGACCCGGTACGGCCGAACCATAGCTGCTGGAAGTCCCAAACATGGACCTATTGTTGCCCAGGTTGGCCCTGTCTATGTGATCCAAGTTTGGTATTTAATCGGCTATGGTTCGGGAGAACAGTGTCCCCAAACCGTGTGTCCCCCTCCCATAGACTCCAATTTTAAAGACTGCTGAAGTCTTTGTTGTAAGGGCCCCTTGAGACACTGGGGTCCCTTACAACAGTACTGCCTGTACCCCCCTGATGGCGGCCCTGGAAGCAGCAGTACTGTTAAGCAGAGTGTTTCTGCCCAACTTGTAGAGGTTAATCTTGGCCTGCTCTGCTGGCAGGCATGACATTAATCACTTCAATACAGAACACTTTCACCCCCTTTCTGCCCAGGCCATTCTTCAGCTTTCAGCTCTGTTGCACTTTGATTGACATTTGCTCGGTCATGAAACACTGTACCCAAATTAATTTTTAATCATTTTCTTCACACAAATAGAGCTTTCTTTTGGTGGTATTTAATCACTGCTGGTTTTTTTATTTTTTATTTTAGTCTTGAGGTTTATTGGTATAGAGTCATATGTTATGTTGAACAATTATGTCTCCCACTCTGGGATTATTCAGACATTTGCTTTTCTCTGTGAACTTTTATAAGCTACAATGTTTCTTTTTTCATTCTGTAAACGTCTAAAATTTTCAGTAAAAATGTATATTTGAAAAAAAAACCCCATAAAGGAATCCAAAGTACATGTAGCCTAGTATCATACATTTATATGACTCTATTAAATGGTCCTTAGGCTTATAATAAATATTTAAAATGTGCTTGCTTAATAAAGAATAATAATCTTGTGATGAGAGACTACATTTATTGTACAGTACTGTAAGGAAGTAATTCAGTACTCCAAATCCAATATTGCTTTACAGCCATGTACTTCTATAGGCTGAAGAATAAAACCTTGTACTTAAGGAAAAAAAAGCTATGTTTTTAAGTGGTTAATATTATTACAATTACAATTAATTATTAAACTAAAAAAATAACTGTGTAACATCTTCCCGCAGGTCGAGCTCATCACTAGTAGTAATCCTCCCTTTTTCCAGTACACAGTTAAACGCAGTCATTTCTGTCCCTATACCAGTATACCTACTGTACATTACAAGAAGTAGTTTCTGTAATCCCAACCAGTACACAGACACTGAAGGCAGTGGTTTCCTCCTCCCCTAATAACTTATTGGCATAAATCTCACATATATATCACCCCCATTCCAGAACAATAATATGGCTCTATGCGCCTGCAATAAGCTTTTCCCACACACTTTGAAGATGATTTTAGAACAGTAATATGGCTCTATGCGGCTGCAATAGGCTTTTCCCACACACTTTGAAGATGATTTTAGAACAGTAATATGGCTCTATGCAGCTGCAATACGTTTTTCCCAAACACTTTGAAAATTATTTTCTAACAGTAATATGGCTCTATGCGGCTGCAATAGGCTTTTCCAACACACTTTGAAGATGATTTTAGAACAGTAATATGGCTCTATGCGCCTGCAATAGGCTTTTCCCACACACTTTGGAGATGATTTTAGAACAGTAATCTTTCCCTTAAAGCAACAGCTGGAACCTTTCCCTGTACAACTTGATGATGACTTTAGAAGAATAATCTTTCCCTTAAAGCAACAGACTCTACCTAGTCCAGTCAGATCGTTCTCTGCAGCAGAATGAGGTGTGCAATCTGTCCCTCAAAGCACCAGTACTAGTATCTCTCCCTAGTCCACAATCAGATCGTTCAGTAATGCAGGATGAGATGATCTTCAATCTGTCTCTCACAGAGCCAGCAGCATCCTCTCCCTAAACTATCCTGAGAGCATATGACATGCAGCATGGTGACTCCAGCCCCATTAGTAGGCATGGCTGTGATGGCTTCTAGGGAAAACCAGTGAAACACTTGTTGAATGGCTGCCCTTGGCAGCTTTTCAACACGTGGAATAAAATACCAGAAACCCGAACCCGGACTTTTTTTTAAAAGTCCGGGTTCGGGTCCGGGTCCCGGACACCCAAAAGTTCGGTACGGACCCAAACTTTACAGTCCGGGTTCGCTCAACTCTAATCAGCAGGTAAACTTTTATTCCTCATGAGACTTCTTCTTTAACTATTTTTTCCTTTGTTTATACCTATACAATCTCTGATTTACAAACAACATTTTTTTAATTGCAACAGATTACCAGATAACTATGAGTTACTGAAGAGAAACCACAGCACAATAGAAGCTTCCTGCCCACAATGTCATTGTTATTGGAACTTTGAATAGGGCCATCTAAAATTTAGCAGTAACTCCTTGGGCATATTATTTTGTATGTGGAAATCTAACTTGAGATTTTGAACTCTGTAAACAACCTTTTTTTTTTACAATAGATTAGCAATAGATTATTAGAAGATATAAAATAACACATGGAAATGATACAAAAACACTTCTTTTTTAATTGACAAAGTAAAATAAATTTTTAAAAACATTTTTTTTGTCTTGATTATAATAAAGAGAGACAGTATTTACCAAACCAGTAATTGGTGCATTGATTATTTGCATTTGCATTGATGTTACATTACATCTGCTTTAACCTAGCCAAAAATTATAACACTGGTTTAACCATGCTGGGAAAGGCCCCAGACTAGTCTCACATAGGACTTCTGATTTGCTGCTTGGTATGAGGTAGTAAAAAACAGTGCAATTCAAATAAGTACTTATTGAAGTCAAATAAGGGCACTTGAGCTGTTTTAGTCATCTTTCAAGAGTGACATTTTTGCAAATAAGCAATCATTCCCCTGTATTTGGACAACTTTTAATAACACCAGTGATATGTTTTGTGAGACTTCCTATTTGCTGCCTTCTATCCACACAGCAAATAATTACAAAACAAAAAGATTGTTACCAAGAGGGCACATACAGCAAGTTGTTAGGTCTCTTGATTGAAAAGTCACTGTCTCAGAAATCTAGCCGTAGAGAATAATATTATGATGCCGAAACTGTCTACCTTCCTATTTATTGCAGCCTGTAAGTTCATATATTATCCAGCTATAAGTATATTCCATTGAGTGCCCATACATTGTTATAGATATTTTATTTTCCACCTCATAACATTTACCATTTAACATATAAAAGAAAAGACAAACTAAAACTATTTTATTTACACTATATGATTTTTTTTTTGTGGGGGGGGGGGACACAATCATTTTTTAGAGTGCAATTCAGAGTAATAAAAACTTTAGTAAGAGAAATGTATCATTTTAAAGCTTACTTTGCAGCAGGAAGATGCTTTTAGTGGTCTCTATTGTATTGAACTAAGTAAACCCATTACACTGCAGATACTTCAGATTCAGCACGAGGAAAGGAATATATTTAGAAACCAAGTATAAAACAAGATTACTATTCACTATGGACAAGTTGTATAGTTCATTTTACTTGCCTTTTAATTCTTACACATAGTTTATACTATACTGTATACTCACGTTTATTTTGTATCGTAAAGCTTTTTTTAAAAAAATATGAACTTATTGGAATTGTGGATATCCTGTGTTGCTCCACTGTGGCTGCAAAAATAAGTAGGCTCTGCTATTTGTAGCCTCTAGTGTAGGTGATTATAATCATAACAGTACATGTGCATTTATGGTAATATGTTTTTCTTTTTTATGTTAAAGTAAAGACCATCAGCTATATACTGTACATCTGCTGGCTTATTTGATAAGGCAGTGCAATGAGCAGTAATTCAATACAACCAATCAAATTTCTGATGGTTGAGGATAACTGATCTATGATTATCACCATTAATATTTACCCCAATGGTATAGCTAAAGACCTAGGCATAGCAATTGAAAATTTGACCTGATCATTCTCTTTTTTAAAAGTTATGTTCAACAAATAGATGTACATGATTTTGTAGGTAAAAAAGTGAATTTATTATTGTATTACACTAGATCAGTAGATCATGAGTGCAATGCTAGAGAGGCGATGATTTTAGAACAATAATCTGTCCCTTACAGCACCAGCAGGAACCTCTGTAAGGGACAGATTATTGTTCTAAAACTGTCTACTAGTTCTACAGGGAGAGGTTCCTGCTGCTCCTGTAAGAAGTCCTGCAGAATAGACATTTAGACCGGCCTCACACAGCCATTGGTATACTTGTTTTTTTGAATATGCCTCAATATTTTGGGGGCTACCCCAATTAGAAAAAAACAAAAACAAACAAACAACAAAAAGTGTTGGCTACCTCCTCCTCCTCCTCCACCACCGCCACTTCCACCTACACTGCCACGGTCACGGCCTAGTCAACCTCTAGGCTCCTACTCCACATCCACCCCCCTTCCCATATTTATTTTTTTATTTGATTTTAAGTTATTTTCCCTATCCCCATTTTTTTTGTAGGGCACTTGTCCTACTCTTACCCCCATTTTACTTCCTTTTGCAGCCCTCTAGCAATTTCCAGGACTTTTTTACAGACATTTTTGTTCCGAAAAGTTCGGGTCCTTATTGACTTCAATGGGGTTCGGGGGTCAAGTTCGGTACCGAAAGTTAGGCCGAACCCGCCGAACCCAAACATCCAGGTGTCCGCTCAACTCTAATGAGTGGTTATTTGAGTTACTGCTGCCTTTCTATCATCTCAAACCAGTCTGCCCATTTTCCTCTGATCTCTGACATCTATGAGGCATTTTCGTCCACACAACAGCTGCTCACTGGATATTTTCTCTTTTTCAGACCATTCTCTGTAAACCCTAGAGATGGTTGTGCTTGAAAATCCCAGTAGATCAGCAGTTTTTGGAATAATCAGACCAGCCTATCTGGCCAACAACCAACAATCATGCTACTTTCAAGTCACTTAAATCCCCTTTCTTCCCCATTCTGATGCCCGGTTTGAACTTCAGCAAGTTATCTTCACCAAAATGCATTGAGTTACTGTCATGTGATTGGCTGATTAGCAATTTGTGTTACCAAGCAATTAAACATGTGTACCTAATAAAGTGATCGGTGAATGTAGCTTGATATTCAGAGATAATAAGGGCCAAGGAACAGTAAAAAAAATTAAGGCTCGGTTCACACTGCAGCGATCTCAGAGATCGCATATGATTCGCACTGCACTGCAGTGTCAACCATATGCAATCTCTGTGCAATGCAAATTCAGCCATAGAGATTGTATGGCTGAATTTGCATCACAATCGGAGCAAACTCGCACAGGACCCTTTTTTTCGCAGAGTCAGAATCAGATCGCATGGGGGTTCACACCATGCAATCCGATTCCTGTGCGAGTTTGCAGTTCACAGTGCGATATGCAAACTGATTTGGGGGTGTCATTAACATTGTATTGACACTCCCCACAGTTTGCATATGGCAGTGTGAACTCCCGCCCAAAGACATGCGATGCGGGAACCCGCTGTGGATTTGCAGGGTTCCCGCATCGCTGCAGTGTGAACCCAGCTTTATATATATATATATATATATATATATACACACACACACACACACACACGTGTTTGAGCTTTGGGGTGCACACCCAAATGCAATACACACCTATGCAGGAGAGAACACAAGTTTGGGGGAGTTGGATGCTTGGTTTGTCGCGCGGCGGGAATGGCCACTGCTTAGAGAAGCTCCACATGCCCGCGACCATCTTCTCCCTCTTACAGCCACGATCGGCGGATGATGAGCAAACCTAGAAAAGGTGACAGAGCTACACCCGGTCCCAGATCTCCCAGATCGTCCTCAACGCTGGAGACCCGCAGTATCTCCGACATATTCAGGTCACATTCCCGTGGCCGAGCACCATCCAAGATGGCGCCAACTAAGGTATGAGATGGCACACAGCGAGTACTCTATGTCAGCCGTGGAGGACACGGTAAGAGACACCGCTGCACCGGACCACCCACTACAGCTCTCAGAGATGAACACTATTGCCCTGGACATTAAGAATACTTTCTCAATGGCCATAACAGAGCTCGAGGCTGATATCCTCTCCCTGACTGAACGAATCACCACTAAGGAATGAGCGGTCATTAAAAGGGACAGGGTTGTGCACCACCTGGAATCCATAGTCGCCTCACATGCTGTACATCTGATACACATGAACAGACATCTCGAGGACCTGGATAACAGGGGCAGGAGACAGAACCTGAGGGTGAGGGGGGTCCCAGAATCTATAGAACCTACAGAAATTAAACAAGTCCTGCAGGCTACTTTCAATGAGATACTGGAGAGGCCTAAAGAGACAGAAATTGCCTTTGTTAGAGCCCATAGAGCTCTGAAAAACTACCTGAGAAAGCCCCTCCTAGGGACATAATTTGCTGCCTCCGAAGCTTTGCATTAACCACTTCAGCCCCGGAAGGATTTCACACTTTAGGACCAGAGCCCTTTTTGCGATTCTGCGCTGCGTTGCTTTAACTGACAATTGCGCTGTCGTGCGACGTTGTACCCAAACAAAATGTGCGTCCTTTTTTTCCCACAAACAGAGCTTTCTTTTGGTGATATTTGATCATCGCTGCGTCATTTCTGATCGGCGCTATAAACAAAAGAAGAGCGACAATTTTGCAAAAAAACCCAAATTTCTTACTTTTTGCTAAAATACAAATCCAAAAAAAATACAAAAAAACATTTTTTTCACCGTTTTTGGCCGATTTATATTCTTCCTCATATTTGCGATAAAAAAATTGCAATCAGCGTTTATTGATTAGTTTGCGCAAAAGTGGCCGCGTTTACGGATGATGAGAATTAATTTTTGGGGTTTTTATTTTTTTTTTTATTTTTTATTAGTAATGGCGGCGATCTGTGATTTTTAGTGGTACTGCGATATTGGGGCGGACATGTCGGACCATTTTGCATTTTGACACTTTTTTGGAACCATTGGCATTTATACAGCGATCAGTGCTATAAAAATGCACTGATTACTGTGTAAATGCCATTGCCAGTGAAGGGTTTAACCTGCAGGGGGAGCTCTAAGGGTTAACTGTGTTCCCTGGGCGTGTTCTACCTGTGGGGGGACTGCCCTAGCAGGGGAAGGGAAGGGGAAGGGAAGTGATCACAGCTTCCGTGTAGAGGACAACGCCATCTCTTTGTATCAGGATTTGTCGCCGATCACACTTCAAAACAGGCGCGATCTGCGCCCCATATTGGAGGTTCTCTGAGAAAAAGGAATACCATACAGATGGCGATTCCCCTTCACTTTGAATGCCACCTTTGGGGGGAAACAGCTTTATTTGAGAATGCCCGATGAAATCCCTGATTTTTGTGAACAACTACAAATTCAATATGTTGACTTGCCGGATTGGTATCGGGAGTTTCGTCTGCCACCACAGGACCTAACTCTGACACAATCCCCACAATCGACTCCCTCTAAATTCCAGGCCCCCAAGAAACCAAAATATGGGAAAAAATCATGGCTTCACTCAGGAACCCCTCTCCTATCAAACCAAGGATCCAAATACAGAGACTATACCTGATCATTTTGGATAATAAGTTGGAACCTCTCCAAGTCTGTTCTTGACCAGGCAGTAACTGACAGAAAGGTATATATATATCCTTGACGTTTGCTGTTCCCATAATGGTATTGGGGTTATTGCATTGGTTTTCCAGTTCTAAATCTGTTAATTTTTGGTGCGATACCACAACATAGGCCGCTTACAGTGTGATCACTCTCCTATGCCTAGGGCAAATGGTGACTTTAATGAGTGGATTTATACATGACAGGCGAACTATTGCTTCTATCAGCCACTCCTATGCCAATCTCCCTGCCATGAACTTTTTGAGATATGAGGGCCGCCGGATAACAGTCGCCATTATACACAGATGCACTTCAGGATGACTTGTACTTCCCCTGTTCCTCTGAGACCAGTGACTTCTACAAAATCTCAACACCATGCAGACTTGGTTTTGGGATATCCTTTGGAATGGAATATACCCCGTCTCTCTCTTAACCTTGGTGTTGCGTGGAGGCATTGCGGACGGGACCCCAACAATTGAGTTGGAGGGCACACTCTGATAACATGCCACCCCCCAAGTTTAGAACTGGGGAAGACTTCTGACCATTGGGGATGTCCCAGTCCGACCCTGTAGATTAACCTAGGCCCACTGCCTCTTGGCCTCCCTGCGAGTGGTGTGGGGGGGCTCGAGATGGGGCCTGCTGCCCCCCTCCTGCCCCTGGCCCACTCTGGGGTCCTGTGAATATGGGATTGGTGGATCTCTTACTATCCCATTACTCACATCCACCCTTCCCCTTTACCATTCTAAGTCCATTATCCCTCATGGTCAGAGGGCGTTCTTCACCCTGGCTCCTATATACGTGGGACATTGTTAATAATGCCGTACTCGGATACGAAGCGTAAGGATTTAAATGTTTTAGGCATAATTATCTCTGTTGGATATTCAGTTTTAATATATTGCTAAATGACTAACAGTTTATTAAAAGTTTTGGTTTGAAACTAGGCTTGAGAAGGGAAGCCCTCCAAGCCCATATGCTGCTGAGGTCTCGGGTGGTGTTACGACTTCCTAGTGAATATTATACTATCTTAACTTCACAGTCTGATACCTGACTACCCCGGATGTATCACCTCCCACTAACCCCACCAGTAGTTCTATCCTCATTAACAGTGAGATAGAGCTCAGAATAAAACTCTCTACAGGTTTTCCAGTAGGGAATATTACACTGCCTTCTTATTTAGAGTTGGTACTTCTAGACCTGCTGTTATGTTTGCTCTCTATTTTATTTTGTTTTTTTCTTCCTTTCTTTCCTCTAATTCTCCCATCTCTACTCCCCACCTAGGGGACTCTGTTATTTGCACTTCCTCAGGTTGGATATAGTATCTTTTACAACAGCTAATCATGTCATATTCTTCACTAGGCAAGCAACCTTTCCCGGTTTCACACAATGTTCGTGGATTGAATATTCCCGAAAAAAGGACTTCGCTGCTGAGAGAGATACGAAAGGTCAAACCAAGGATCGTGTTTCTCCAAGAAACACTCTTCAAAACAGGTACTACTCAGAAACTGCGTAATAAACACTATCCACGGGCATTCCATACAACAAATAATTGTTCTAAAACAAAGGGAGTTTCTACCTTAATTTATAAATACGCAAATATAGAGATCACCCAACAACAAGCAGATCCCAATGGAAGATTTCTTTTCCTGAAGGGATCATGGGCTGGGACTCCCATCACGTTAGCCAACGTGTACTTTCTGAATTCAGCACACATCTCTTTCTGTCAGACATTGATCTGAGAATTAAAAAGTTTTGCCACTGGACGCATCATTTTAGGTGGCAATTTTAATGTCCCTCTAAACCCCCTACAAGACACATCAAATCAGAAATCTAGCATATCATACAGGAAACTGCGTACAATAAAATCCCTTCTTGCCCAGCTCATCTTAGTAGACATGGAGAGTGGCAAGCCCTACAAGTAGAGATTTTACTTATTTTTCGCCCCTTCACAATAAACTGTCAAGGATTGATTATGTTTTCCTATTACTGAGAGACCTTCCATTAATGAACAGGGCTGACATAGGCATCAAAGCAATATCAGATCACGCTCCTATATCTTTAACATTGGACACTCCATCTCGTCACATTAAAAGTAGTGTCTGGAGGCTTAACCCAGCTTTGCTAACTGACATGGAAACACAGCAACATATAATAATGGCTATTAAATTATACTTTCAATAAAATGACACAGATGATTTCTCCCCACTGACAGTTTGGGCTGCCCATAAGTGCTTGGTCAGAGGAGAGCTGATCAACACAGGGGCCAAGAAAAAAAAACGTGATAAAGAAGCACAACAGAATTGACAGACCGGATAAGGCACTCCACAAACACACTCTAGCGGTACAAACGGCCCAAGAACTTCAAGACCTTCAGAAATCCCTGCAGGACATATTCAATCTCCAAACAAAAAGAACTCAGTTCTTTCAAAAGGGGGTTCTACTTTGAACATAGGGACAAAACAGGTAAATTCCTTGTCAGGGCTTTAAAAGATGCCCAACTAGCTAGGAACATCCATGCCATAAAAACCAAAGATGGGAAACAAACCCATGACACAACCAAAATAGCTCAGGTTTTCCATGAATACTATTCCAACCTATATAATTTGCAACCCACACACAAACCAACAGACCTCATGGGCACCAGATCCCAGATCATTCAGGACTATCTAACAAATATTAATTTGCCCAAAAGTCAGATGCACAACAACTGGAGGAACCTCTCACTGAGGAGGAGCTGATGGGTGCCATCAGATCTCTCAAACCTGGGAAAAGTCCAGGACCGGATGGTTTTACCGCCCATTATTATAAAACCTATGCGCCACTTTTAACACCTCCCTTATTGAAATCTCTTAACCATATAAAAGACCAACAACAAATACCTGAAGAGTTTTGATGGCACACGTCATGGTTCTTCCCAAACCCGACAAAGATAGAACTGAATGCACCAATTATCGCCCAATCTCTCTGCTCAATTTAGATTTGAAGATATTCGTTAATATATTGGCAAATACACTGCCCCTTCTTACATACACTGATTGGACCGGAACAGGTAGGGTTTATGCCAGGCAGGGAAGCTTGGGATAATGTTGCGTAGACCTTAAACTTCATACATAAAGCACACACAGGTGGCTTTGAAGGCATGCTATTATCCACAGATGCAGAAAAGGCCTTCAATAGGGTCTCCTGGGACTTCCTACTGGTGACCTGTTCCCATATAGGCCTAAAAACAAATGTGTTATCTTGGATCTCCAAACTATCTCCAAACTATATCAAAACCCAAAAGCAAAAATAAAAGTCAATGGCACCCTGTCGGATCCCATGGAAATTTTTAATGGGGCGAGACAGGGCTGCCCGCTCTCACCCTTACTTTTCATTATAACACTTGAACCCCTGATAAGATCCATACATATCTGTACATGTTTCCAAATCTGAGATAAAATTTACAAATCCGCAGCATATGCGGGTGACCTGATGTTCTTTGTAACCCAACCACACCTAACGATACCAAACCTCTGTGAGGAATTTAGTCATTATGGCTATGTCTCCAATTTTAAGATTAATTAAACTAAATCTCACATTAAAACCATGCAGGCCGAGCCGACCGGACATGTCCAGCTAGTGCTCCGCATCACGGGAGACGATACACGGCCGCAGCAGCGCATATACAGCCTGCCATCCACCCGCAGTCTCTCCACAACCTTTGCACACCTCGGAGCAATTAATGGCAGCAGCGAGGGATAAAGGAGACCTTTTATTTCAAGGCCACAGATACCAACTTTTCTCCGACCTCTCCCCGCTCACGATGGCTAAGCGGCGCGCCATGCGCCCACTCCTGGCGGAACTACACCAACGACATATCCCCTACCAGTGGGGCTTTCCCTTCTCCGTCCGCTTCACCTACCAAGCTTCTAAATACAAGTGCAAGACGAATGAAGAACTCCACCAATTACTGCAAGATCTTCACCTCCTAGACGCCCAAACCTCCTCTGGCCAGACCCGGCGCCGCTCAGCCACCCTTTCGCCTCATAAATCCACACCTTCTCCTGGGAAAGCGAACCTCTCCCAGACCCACAAGCGGAGCCGCCTAACTCCCCCCTCCCAGGACCAAGAAGACACTATGGACTGACCCCCTTGTGCAGAGACTTCCTGTCTACATCTGCTGTACTCCAGCACGAGATTTGTACCCTACTTTTTCCAGGGTGCCCAGGCCTTCAAAGCCTAGGATCAGTGAGCTAGCACTTCAACAAAGACTACGTTCAATCTACAGTTTTTTTTTTTTTCTTTTGTTTATGGCTTCTCTACCAAACTCAGCTAACACTGTTGAACTTAGTCTGCTGAACCCAACACGGATCTCCACGATCCCCTCCGTTGGGTTAATGACTACACTGCTCTCATTTTACTCTATTTTTTCATTTTTTATTTTTCTCCTTTCCCGTTAACAGTTTATTGTTTAAACGTTATTACTATCAAATGTGCTTCTTTTGATATCGCAGAACGGGCATACTATAACTGCATTCCTAGCCCTCTCGGCTGCTGCGGCCTCGTCTACCATGAGATCTCATGTGATCCCCACTTTGCCCTCATCGATTGCCCTTTGTTATTATTTGGGCCATCGGCGACAGCTCCCCGCCTCCCTGACAGGGACTATACCTCCCTTTCACGGACCCGGATTTGTACGTGAATGTATTTTGATATTTGCAACATGTTTCCAATTTATGTATATTCTCTAATGATCCTTTTTTTTTCTCCACTTCATACTCCAGCGATTGCTCCTACCTACATCCCCTCTGATCTCTTGCCGTGTAGGTCTTGCCCTAAAGACTGCACCCTCTTCACCTCTCCATCCTCCTTCTCAACGTTCGCCTGGTGGTCCTGGCTCCCACTACCCCCGCTCACCTCGGTAAGTTGCTTTTCCAATTTATATCACCATGGCCCCCTTAACAATCCTTACACTTAACGTTCAGGGCCTAAATATCCCTCAAAAAAGAACTAAGGCATTTAGGCAATTTAACTCCCTGAAAGCACAGATAGTTTGTCTGCAAGAGACACATTTTACTGCGGCCCACACTCCAAAACATTTCGGCCCCCACTATCCCCAAGTATACACAGCCTCCGCTACAAAAAAGCGTAGAGGCACCTTAATCGCATTTCACCGCACAAGCCCTTTTACCCCACATAAAATCATCCAAGAGCCTGAAGGGAGATATTTAATCCTATGTGGTCTCCTTATTGACACCTCCATAACGATTGTGTCATATTATGCACCTAACAAACGCCCCGGCCCTTTCATCTCGCACCTCCTACAAGTGGTAGCCAAGCATAGGTTGGGCACGTTAATAATATGTGGAGACTCCAACCAGGTAGTCAATCCTTATTTGGACAAATCCCCTTATACTCCCCCGCCCTCCCCAACAAGATCCCATCTTTCCCAACAGCTCCAGAGACACGGCTTAATAGATACTTGGCGCGAGTTAAACCCGAACAAAAAACGCTACACGCATTACTCATACCCACACAAGGTTTCGTCCAGGATAGATCATATTTTTGTGACCACAGGCATGGGCCCTGAGCTTCTAAACTCTACTATACACCCTATTCCCTGGTCTGACCATGACGCGGTTCTTACCACCATAGGATCTTTGGTCCCCAGATCCCAAGATCGCTCCTGGTATCTACCTGAACACCTACTAAAACACCCCTCCCATCTCTTTGATACCCAACAAGCCCTCAAATCATATCTTGAACTTAATGATACCCAAGACATTTCCCCTCTTATACTATGGGAGGCGCATAAACCGGTTATCCGCGGTTTCCTCCAACACCAGCTTTCGCACTTCAATCGCGAGCGCAAGCTCCTAGGTCACAAACTCGAAACCGAACTCTGTACTAGCAACACAGCCTTTAACCTCAACCCTAACCCCACTACTAGGGCTAAACTAGACAAAGCTAGGCTGGAATTCGACTTGTTCTTGACCAAAGACGCGGATAAAGCCCTTCGTCGCTCTCGCCACGTCTTCTATATGAAAGCTAATAAAACAGACACCTTACTTGCGCGCTCCCTGAAAACTATCACCACACCTAATAAACCAATCCGCCTCAAAATCGCCAGAGACGTCCTATCCAGTAACCCGCTGAAGATTTCTCAGAAATTTCGCACCCACCTGGCCTCCCTGTACTAGTCAGATAAACACTTCAACCATTCTGAGGCGGAAGCCCTTTTTCACCAACTGAACCTTCCTCGACTGTCCACCCTTGACCATGACCTTTTATAAGCTCCCATATCTACCGAGGAGGTCCTAGAAGCGATTAAATAGCTCAAGACTAACAAACGCCCCGGCCCCGATGGCTACCCCGCCCTTTGCTATAAAACGTTCTCAGACCTGCTAGCCCCTATCCTAACCAGAGCTTTTAACTCCATCCTTCAAGACCGACAGTTCACGGCTGAATCCTAAACCGCGACAATTGTCATGATCCCCAAGCCACGTACAGACGACACCTTATGCACCAACTACAGACCAATATCATTACTGAATCTAGATATTAAATTATTAGCTAAAATTATCGCCACACGGCTCAATAGTGTGATTGGGAAACTTATTCACCGCGATCAAACCGGTTTTATGCCCTTCCGCCAAGCAGGCGATAATATCCGTCGAGCGATTTTGCTGGCGCACGCTGCCAAATCCCGCCACATCCCGGCCTGCTTTCTATCTCTTGACATAAAAAAGGCGTTCGATATGGTCTCTTGGCCATACCTGCAATTTGTACTTCGAAAGTGGGGCTTCGGCCCCCATTTTCTGCAATGGACCATGTCCCTCTACAATAGACCGCAGGCTTATGTTAGGTACTCTGGCTATAAATCAGCGCCTTTCCCTGTTGAAAGAGGTACAAGGCAGGGTTGTCCCCTCTCCCCCCTACTTTTCGCCCTTCTCATTGAAGCCCTTGCTCTCCTAATTAGGGACAACCCGTCCGTTACCGGCATCTCACTAGGTGGCCACGAACATAAACTCTGTCTCTTTGCAGACGATATTCTTTTATTCCTTTCATCTCCCCTAGTATCTGGCCCCAACCTTCTACCAATTCTCGCTCGGTTCGCTGCTGTCTCGGGTCTCGTGGTGAATCCCAAGAAATCTCAAGCCCTGAACATCTCCATCCCTCAAGGCATGTTGCAGGCTGCTAAGGACGCCCTCCCATTTCTCTGGGCTGCTTCATCTCTTCCCTATCTGGGCATTAACTTAACGTCTGATTATACCAGGCTCTTCTCCTATAATTACCCACCTCTCCTGAGACAGATCACGAACCTCTTGAGCAATTGGTCACACCTCCCCAACTCCTGGTTAGGCAGGATCGCGATTATAAAGATGTCTGTCCTGCCCAAATTACTCTATCTATTTAGGGTACTGCCTGTCCCCATTCCCTCATATTACCTCCGCTTACTCCAACTTCGAGCTTCCAAATTTGTCTGGGGGACAGTCAGACCCAGAGTTCCCAAATCGACACTGCTCCTTCCTAAACCTATGGGTGGTCTGGGCATGCCAAACTTTGCCAATTACTACCGGGCAGCTCAATTAGCTAGTCTCCCCAAATACCATGCTCTCCAAGAAATCCCCCTCTGGGTAGCAGTAGAATCGGTAGACATAGACCCTCTTTCCACTGCCAACCTACTTTGGCTAAATAAAAAAGACCGTGCGACCCTTAATAACCCAATAACAAACCACTGCTTATCCATCTGGGACTCTCTCAAATTCAAACATAAACTGCAATCTCCGCATAATCCCCTCCTCTCCTTCTTCAGGAACCCAGCCTTTTACCCCGCCTGGACCTCTCCTCTTTCATTTCAAGTCTGGTCTAACTTAGGCCTGCTGCGGCTGCATAACATGGTCAGCTCCACCTCGTTCCCTACCATCCCTGCTCTCCAAGCATCCCACCAACTCCCAGCTTCTGAAATTTTCAGGTTTCTCCAAATCAAAAACTTCTATACACAGCACCTTACTAATGCCTCTAGCCCCGACCAACTCACAGAATTCAAATCTATATGCAATAGTGACCCTCACACCAGGGGGCTAATATCCAGGCTCTATACGCAACTTTCTCGACACCCTGACCCGGGGAGACCCTCATACACGACTAAATGGGAGCTTGACTTGGGCCGCTCCCTTGACGCCGATGATTGGTCGGCAATATGGATAGCCACTAAAAGCTCCTCCCCCAACGTCCTAGCCGTCGAAACCAATTACAAAGTCCTCACACGCTGGTACTTAGTTCCCTCCAGGATAGCCAAGTATGTCCCGTCTTATTCCCCCAATTGCTTTAGAGGGTGCCCCGAACCTGGTACACACCACCATATATGGTGGTCTTGCCCTAAAGTCCAAATTTTCTGGAAGGAAATTTTCAGCATGGCCTCTCAACTCTTTGAAATCCCCCTGACACCAGACCCTTTCCTAGCCCTCCTTAACAGTAAACCGGATGCGCTTTCCCGCACCCAATTCAAACTAATCTTATCCCTTCTAACGGCAGCTAGACAAACTATAGCCAGATTTTGGAAAACTCCTAATCTCCCTATAGCTGAAACCAAATCTAGAATTTCTAGATTTATAATACACGCCAAAATTGAAGCAATCAGCACCGACCGTACCCCACAGTTTGAGCGCATCTGGTCTCCCTGGATAAAACATTTCCTCCCGCCCTCATTCGACCTAGAGACCCTCCGTCCATGGTGATATTTGATTTCTCATGGCCCTGCCGGCTTCCCGAATCTCCAGCTGTTGAGTGGGATGGGGGTCCAGTCCCATCAGGCGAACCTCTTTTCTCCTTTCTCCCTCCTTATTTCCTTCTTCCTATGTATCCCTTTTCTTTCCCTCTCCTCCCAACCCCTTCTACCCTTCTCCTTTCTATTTGCTAACTCTCCGCACCCATATGTATCCTCAAACTCCGCGGACAGGCCTATTAAACCTCATTTAACCAATAGCTAAGTCACATTGTACCCGGGTTTAGTCTTATAATGGTATTACCGAGCCTCGCGTGGTGACCCATGATACAGGACTCTTCTCCAGGCACAGTGTGCTCCCTTCAGGGGTGCCTGGATGGGCTGTCCTCCACGCCGGCCTTCCTACACCGGTTCTTGACAGACGTAGCTTGTCCCACGCAGGCTCTAAAACCCTCAACGTCTTAATCATATGTACCTGGCTGTCTCTATGCTCTCTTTGTTATGTACTCAGACTACGCTTAACAAAATATTGTTTTTACTGTTTGCATTTGCATCCTCCTTATGTAACCTTTCTGAAATTTCAATAAAACTCTTAAACGAAAAAAAAAAAAAAAAAAAACATGCAGGCCAACTGTACTTTTTAATGGGAAGGCAAAGCTCTTAAATACCTAGGGGTTAAATTAACAGCAGATCTAAACAATATGTATACAATGAACTTTAGGCCACTACTGCAATCTATAACTAAAGACTTGGAAAAGTGGAACCTAAAATTCTTCTCTTGGTTTGGCAGGTCCGCAATTATTTAAATGACCATCCTGCCAAGGGTTCTATTTCTCTTCCAGACTATTCCACTCACAATCCCTATGAGTTTTTTTAAAACATTGCAGACCACATTAAGAAAATTTCTATGGGCCTCAAAAAAACCTTGCATTAAATTATAAATACTCTCACAAACAAAATACTCAGGGGGAATGGGGTTCCCAGACTTTAAACATTACTATTATGCATCTCACCTCATCCGCATCATCGATTGGCATTGCCATGAAACAAATAAAGAATGGGTAAAGATTGAAAAAGCAGTGGACATCATATCAACAGCATACTCTCCATGGATTCCATGGGAAAAATGCCATCAACTCTTAGACATCACCCCACGATTGGAGCCTCTCTCCAGGTGTTCCATAAAATTATTAAAAAATTCAACATCTCTACCTCACCCAGCCCCCTAATGCCAATACACTTGAACCCTGACTTCACCCGAGGTACACTTAGAAACTCACTAGCATATACCTACAATGATAAGACACTGTTGGCGACACACTGGCCCTGATTTACTATACCTCCCAAATCTACTCCAGCAGTGCCTTAAAATAACTCCCAATTAAAGGCAATTACAACTTCAGCTCTCACAAAAGTGAGAAAATTAACTCACATGCAGCGTCTATTTGCCTGTGAAGATGCCTCTCAGATCACATGTTCTAAGCCACGCCCCATGCCAATATAAGGCACAGCACACAGCGGAGAGGAAGGAGAAGAAGAAGAAGAGAGGAAGAACAGAGGGAAGGGGACAGCGGAGAAGACCGGCAAAAGAGCAGAAGACACCGCAGAGAAGGAGAAGAAAGAAGACCCCTCAGAAAATAGAAGACCCCCGCAAAAGAGCCGAAGACACCGGAGAGGGATAAGAGAGGGGAGAAGACGCCGGAGCTGATTTAATAAAATATTTTAAAAACCTGTGTAGTGTGTTTTTTTTGTACACTTTCTTTCCAGGTAAATGGGTAGGGGTACGATGTACCCCATACTGTTAAGTCCCCGCCCGCAGACCCCGACAACCACGGGCAAGGGTTGTCATGGAGAGGCCCTTGTCCTCATCAACATGGGGACAAGGTGCTTTGGGGTGGGGGGGTGCAGAGCCCCCCTGCCCCAAAGCACCCATATTCCCCATGTTGAGGGCATGCAGCCTGGTATGGTCCAGGAGGAGGGGCGCTAGCTCATCCAAACCCCCTTTCCTGGCCTGCCGGGCTGCGTGCTCGGATAAGGGTCTGGTATGGATTTCAGGGGGGACGCCACGCCGTTTCGCCGTTTTTTTTGGCATGGGGGTTTTCCTTAAAATCCGTACCAGACCAAAGGGCCTGGTATGCTCCTGGAGGGGGACCCATGCCATTTAAAAAAAAAAAATTGGGGCGTGGAGTTCCCCTTCAAGATCCCCAGAGCATAAGTCGCATGGTATTGTCGGATCCCTGTTCACAAAAAAATGGTTCGACTTTGACCCTATGTAGAACCATAAATTGCACAGCAAAGTAGGATCAAAGTTGGACCATTTTTTTGTCGGATAGTGTGAACCCAGCCTTAAAGTGACAAAAAAAAATATTCCTTTAACCACTTCAGCCCCGGAAGGAATTCACGCTTTAGGACCTGAGCACTTTTTGCGATTTGGCACTGCGTTGCTTTAACTGACAATTGCGCGGTCATGCGACGTTGTACCCAAACTAAATTTGCGTCCTTTTTTTCCCACAAATAGAGCTTTCTTTTGGTGATATTTAATCTCCTCTGTCATTTCTAAATAAAAAAAGAGCGACAATTTTTCAAAATAACCAGTTTTTCTTAATTTTTGCTAAAATGCAAATCCAATTGTAAAAAAATAAAAATCATTTTATTTACTTGTTTTTGGCCGATTTATATTCTTCCTCCTTTCTTTGTTAAAAAAAAAAATCGCAATCGGCGTTTATTGTTTTGTTTGCGCAAAAGTTACTGCGTTTAGGGATGATGCAAATTAACTTCTGGAGTTGTATTTTTAAAAACATTTTACTAGAAATGGCGGCGATCTGCGATTTTTAGCAGCACTGCAGTATTGCGGCAGACATGTTGGACCATTTAGACATTTTTTTGGACCATTGGCATTTATACAGTGATCAGTGGTCTAAACATGCACTGCTTACTGTAGAAATGCCATTGGCAGTGAAGGGGTTAGCCTGGAGAGGGTTAACTGTGTTCCCTATGGGGAGTTCTAACTGTATGGGGCTGGGCTGCCAGGGGGAGGGGAGTGATCACGACTTCCATATACAGGAAGCCTGTGATCACTGCCCTTCCCCCTCTGTCTGAACGGAGATCCGTGTTTACATGCATGGACCTCCGTTCTTTCACTGCAGAGGGGCCACCGCGGGTAGCCAGTGGCAATCGGGTCTGTTCTACCCGCTCCCTGCCCCCCCGGAACACAGTGAACGCACGAGCATGCCTCCAGCAGCATGCGCGCGCTCACAATGCTAGTCATCGCAGCTGCCGTCAGGTGAGGGAGGTTTGCGATAACAAACCACTTTGCCGCCATCACGCTGCGGTGGGCGGGTGGTAAGTGCTTAAATATCATGCTTGACGGGTCCCCTTAGTATGGATCTCTGTGATGTTTAGAACAGTGGCACCACAAAATGACATTTGTAAAGGAAAAATTGTCATTCAAAATCGGTCGTGGCTGGAATGTATTGCTGGTTCCCTGCAATATAGATAAAGATCACTGAAAAAAAGCATTGCGTTGGGGCCCCCCCCCCAGTCCACCTGAACCTGAAGGGCCTGGTACGGACTTTGCGGGGGACCCCTACCCAAAATTTCTGTTTAATTTTGGCGTGGAGTTCCTCTTAAAATCTCTGCCAGACCCTTTTCCGAGCGTGCATGCACTGTGTATAATCTACACAGCGGTGTAGTGGTTAGCACTTTTGCCTTGGAGCAAATGGGTCACTGGTTCAATTCTCAACCACAACACTACCTGCCTGGAGGTTGCATGCACTCCCTGTGTCTGGGTGGGATTCCTCCAGGTACTCCGGTTTCCTCCCACACTCCAAAGACATGCAGGTAGGTGAATTAGATCCTGTTTAAATTGGCCCTAATATATGTATGAATGTGAGTTAGGGACCATAGATTGTAAGCTCCTCGAGGGTAGGGACTGATGTGAATGTACAATATATATGTAAAGCGACAGCGCTATATAAGTCCCTGAAATAAATGAATGCAGTGTGTTATATGTACCATACTATTCATATATATTCCTATACTACAGGCCACTGTCAAACCTTTTGCTATCTCCGCAAATGTTTTCACTATATTCGGCCTCTGTGTAAATGGCCTTATATAGTGTGGGCATGGACTCAGACCCGCTGAGCAATGATTGGCCAAAGGCACCCTTCCTTTGGCCAATCATGGCTCTCACAGCAGAGCATATTGTGATTGGCCAAAGTGCATGTACATGCTTTGACCAATCAACGGGCAGCATTCCCCCACAATTTCACTGCATTATGGGCAATTCAAATTTCCCACCAGCACATCATAATGTTCAGGATTCGGCAACCCCCCCGATGTTCGATTCGAACATACTTTTGAGTCGAACCTGGGGACCATCCCTATTGATCATGGATTTACATCACGAGACACTTTAAATTAAAAGATGGGACAAAAAATGTCTCCATTTTTAAAAACTTATTTACACTTTTTAGGTGAATGGGTATGATGTACCCAATACCCATTCACATGGGGGGCCAGGATCTGGTGGCCCCCTTGTTAAGCGGCGCTTCCACATTTTGATCAGCCCCCCCAACCACCACGGTTGTCGGGAAGAGGCCCTTGTCCTCATAAACATAGGTACAAGAGGCTCTGAGGGGGGGTGGGGGGTGGCATGCACACACCACCTCATGTTAAAGGCATGCGGTCTGGTTTGTTCCAGGAGGGGGGCAGGCCCTCACTTGCCCCCCCATCCTGACCTCCAGGCTGCATGTGCAGAAAGGGTCTGGAGTTTGGGGGGAATCCCCCAGCGTTTTGTAATAACATTTGGAGTGGCCTTCCCCTTAAAATCCATCCCTGAGCCAAAGGGCTTGGTATGGATGGGGGGGGGGGGCAATACATTATAGCCGCATGCAAGTTGAAATTACATTTTTGATCAATGTAGGGGATGATGTGGGAGCTATATGTGGTGTGGGTGGGGTTCATTGATTTATTTGGCATTAACACACAATTGCTTGCAGCCCATGTGCACACAGCACTTCCTGTTTCCAGCCACATTACACTTCCTCCTGATGTGTATCTGTAAGGACTATACAAATATAAATGAGACGATGACTTATCAGTGCTGGTTCACGCTAGTGCGATACAGGAACCCTGCAAATCCATTGCGGGTTCCCACATCGCACACGACTTAGATAGTTCACACTGCCATATGCAAACTGCTAAGTGTGTCAATAGAAAGCTAATGACAACCCCAAATCAGTTTGCGGATCGCACTGCAAACTGCAAATTCGGACAGGAATCGGATTGTATGGATGTGAACACCCATGTGATCTGATTCTGCTGCGTAACAAAAAAGGGTCCTGTGCGAGTTTGTTCAGGGTGCGATGCAAATTCAGCCATAGCACAGATTGCATGTGATTGGCACTGCAGTACGAATCACATCCGATCTCAGACACCGCAGTAGTGTGAACTGGTCCTGAGGAGGTAATCCACTTCCCCAAAAACACCACCCCCCCAAAACGAATTAAAAAAGTTACAAATGAGAACAAGCAAAATCAATTTCATTTTATTTTGCCAACACAAGTATGTACATATTTACTGGCATTAAAGTATTTGCAGTATATACACATTTAGCAAAACAGTTAGCACTTGGGTTTGAAGGGCCCTGCTCATAGGAGCTTATAATCTAAAATTGGACTAAACCTTACAGTGGTCAATTTTAGTTTCACCGTCCATAACTGCACACACATTTCATAAAATGACTAAACACCCACATGACATTATTAGCTGTAAAATTACAGAAAGATAATTAACAGTCATTCTAACTAAGCATTAAAACATAACATTAAAAAAGGCACAGATTAAACCAAGAACATTGGTGAGTATAAGACAAACAATACACACCCCAATCAGACAACATGGTAAAATGAAGCCACTTTTGATGGTCAAAATGCACAATCATTTCAGCAAACAAACAGCTCTAGTAAAACATTTGTCATTAGCAAAATATCATTGCTTCTTCCACAAAAACCACAGCACCAAACCTGACCCCTCAGCAGGTCAAACCAGCACCCCCTACTGAAGTCCCTTATATAAGCTAGCACTGGCACACACCAAATAGAAGTACACGCCCACCAGTATCTTTCAATCTGTTTTTTCTAATTAATTTCACCTGAGAGGCTGCCATACCAATACTATTTGCTGTATTAACCCTTGGCTATGTTCTTCAGAACAGTATAAGTCCAGGACAAAATTCTAAGTCAGTGGTTATCAACCCTGTCCTCAAGTACCCCCAACAGGCTGCAGCTTCCAATTTAAAGTCCCAAAATAACTTGCTTACATTACAGAGTATTTGGACAAGAGATGAATAAAATTCCAGCTTGTCTTTGGATTGTGGTGAGAAACCCAACCAGGGGTTTATTATAAACTTCAACACAAGCATTAGCATATCCGGGACGTAAACCAGCAACCTTTTGGGTGCCAGGTGGTTTTACTAGCTATTGAGCAGTGAGCAAATGTGTTGTCCATCGCTGTGGTGTGAACCAGCCCTAAGTCCATAGCCATGCTCAGTATCACAAGTAATATACAATAGATTGTCCTAAGTAGTGGGAAATGTGCCTTTACACACACATGAACTATAATGGCAGCCCAGGGTTCAGTATAGAGTTGGGCCACCATTTGCAGCTATAATAGCTTCAACCTTTCTGGGAAGGCTGTCCATAATATTTAGGAGTGTGTCTATGGGAATGTTTGGCCATTCTTCCAGAAGTGCATTTGTGAGGTTCGGCACTGATGTTGGATGAGAAGGCCTGGCTCGCAGTCTCTGCTCTAATTCAGCCAAAAGGTGTTCTATAGGGTTGAGGTCCGGACTCTGTGCAGGCCAGTCACGTTCCTCCATACCAAACTCCCTCATCCATGTCTTTATGGCCTTTGCTTTGTGCGCTGGTGCACAGTCATGTTGGAACAGTAAGGGGCCATCCCCAAACGATTTGGACCAGTGCACAAAGCAAGATCCATAAAGACATGGACGAGTGAGCTTGGGGTGAAGGAACTTCACTGGCCTGCAGAGAGTCCTGACCTCAACCAGATAGGACACCTTTTGGCTGAATTAGAGTGGAGATTGTGAGCCAGGCCTTCTCATCCAACATCTGTGCCTGACTTCACAAATGCACTTCTGGAAGAATGGACAAATACTCCCATAGACAAACATCCTAAACCTTATGAACAGCCTTCCCCAGAAGAGTTGAAGCTGTTATAGCTGCAAAGGGTGGGCCAACTCAATATTGAACCCTACGGACTAAGACTGGGATCCCATTAAAGTTCATGTGCATGTAAAGGTAGGCATCCCCATTGCCTAGCTAGTATAACTAGTATATCTGGCAAGATTTGCAATGATGGTGGAACCCTCCTACACATAAATAGTACATTTAGACATAATTTAGGTAAGGCCCTGAGTCATGTTTAACAATATAGAGAGGACAAACAACATCTCTACATGAAGTGACATGCTTGAGAATCAAACCCAGGACATCTGCAATGGTAGACAGAACTGCAACCTTTTAAACCACAGGGCTTACACGCAACAAGTCCTCCTACACATAAATACACAGATACTGCATGTCTAGGAATATACAGGACTTACATTAGTCAGGAGTAGAGTTGAGCGAACCCGGACTGTAAAGTTCGGGTCCGTACCGAACTTTGGGGTGTCCGGGACCCGGACTTTTCAAAAAAAGTCCGGGTTCGGGTCCGGGGTTCTGGTAATTTTAATGAAAAATCTTTAAAATGCTGTAAAAAAGTCCAGGAAGGTCCTAGAGGTCTGCAAAAGGAAGGAAAATGGGGGTAAGGGTGGGACAAGTGCCCTACAAAGAAATGGGGACAGGGAAATCACTTTAAATATTTTTAAAAAAATAAAAACATAAAAAAGCAAAAATGGAGGTGAATGGGGATCATCTTCAAACTGGGTCTGAAAAGTATTAATTAACAGTAGAGGCCATAGAACTGTTCTAAAATCATCTTCAAACTGTGTCAAAAAAGTATAAATAAGCCGGGACAACCCATATCACTGTTCTGCAAAATGTGTGTGTCACTTTAAATATTACCAGGAATAACTGCACATCTGTTCTGCAAACTTATTTCAAGTCTGTGTGTCACTTTAAATATTACCGGGAATAACTGCACATCTGTTCTGCAAACTTATTTCAAGTCTGTGTGTCACAGACTTGAAATAAGTTTGCAGAACAGATGTGCAGTTATTCCCGGTAATATTTAAAGTGACACACAGACTTG
>BLSH010153778.1:64023-80288 GCA_018402905.1 Glandirana rugosa
CTTCCTTTACCCCCATTCCCACCCTGTTCACTGGATGTTTCTTTACCCCTGTCCCTTTATTGAAATTTATAAATTTTTTTTATTTTTGTATTTTTTTGGTTTTTACCTCTAGTAGAAGTTTGACCCAGACTTTTCATAATTAATTGCCATCTCCGGTATCTTGACAAGATTTTAGTAGAAGTTTGCCACAGTTTTTTCATATTTATTCGGCCCTCTTGGGTATAGTGACCAGACCTTTTACACACACAGTGAAATTTACTTTGGCCCTTATTCACTTGTAGACAAGACGTTTGAATAAATTTCAGACACACAGTGAAATTTACTTTGGTTTTATTTTTTTTAAATATTTAAAGTTATTTCCCTGTCCCCATTTCTTTGTAGGTCACTTGTCCCACCCTTACCCCCATTTCCTTCCTTTTGCAGACCTCTAGGACCTTCCTGGAGTATTTTACAGCCATTTTTGTGCCTAAAAGTCCGTGTCCCCATTGATTTCAATGGGGTTCGGGGTCCGGGACAAAGTTCGGGTTCTGTCCGGACCCGAACCCGGACTTTGTCTTGAAGTTCGGCCGAACCAGCAGAACCCAGACTTCTAGAAGTTCGCTCATCTCTAGTCAGGAGTAAATCTTCTAAAATTTAATCTGTGATTTTTGGTGGTTCTTGCTGCGTGAGCATAGAATATATTAATTATTATAAAATAAATTATTATATAATAAAAAAAAATTATATTAAAGTTATCCTCAGATTTTTGTTAATGACATTTTTATTTCTGATGTTGGTACACATAACACATTTTTGGGGCTCAAATTAGGATCATTTGAAAAGAATAAAAAAAAAAATGGGACTAATTTTAAATTTCCATAAGCAATGGTATTCTTTGTGGTTTGTAAAGACATCTGTGTGAGTTTGGGGAAATATTTTTGTAACATGGACAGCAGCAAAGTGAAATTGACCGATAAAAAAGAAAATATTTACAAAACATGAAGAGATTTCACATTGTAGCATTCTTAAAAACAAAATAGATTATCAAATGTGCAACATTGTTGCCAGGAAAATTTATTTGAGAGAAAGATACATTTCTTTTCAACATGAAATGGATTTATTAGATAAAGTAACAATTGTACCATTAGAATGAATGGCAGAAACTATCACTTGGCAAAATAACTCTCATCTTCAGTCCCAAAAAATGTGTGTAAAAATGGAAAATTGTATCAATTACTTACCGTAATTTTCCTTTCCTTTCCTTTTACATGGCAGCATACATATGATATAGCTCCGCCCCTATATCCACCCACAGGACCTGTTAAGCTCTATAAAAGTCTGACTGAGAGCTACCTCCCCCATTCTCTGTATAAAGCGCAAAGATCAGAGGGAGGGTGCATATGCTGCCATGTATTGGCGTCAGGAAAGGAAAATTACGATAAGTAATTGATACAATTTTCCATTTTCCTGACGCCAACATGGCAGCATACATATGATAAATAATGAGCTTTTGAGAGGGGGGGTTTAATGTTGCAAACTTAGTCTTTGACAATAGACCTAGAAGCTTGGATAGTTTTCCTCCCAAACTCTACTGTAGTAAGAGCTGTTGGATCCACCCTGTAGCGTTTTAAGAACGTATGATGGGATGACTAGCTAGCCCCTTTGCAGACTGTCTTCAGAGACACTCCTTCAGGAGCTGCCCAAGAAGAGGACATCGCCCCGGTTGAGTGAGCTCTAACCTCCAGGAGGATCCTTCCTGGTCACTCTATACGCCCGGTGAATAGCTTACTATCCAGGCCGGGATGGCTCTGGCTGAGGCCTCTTTCCCTTTAAATATTCCGGTAGGTATGATGAAAAGACTGTCAGAACATCTGAATGCAGAAGTAGCCTGAAGATAGCCTTTGAGGACTTTGTAATGTCCAACCCCTGCAGATCAGGATCTGATTCCGCTGGGAAGGCGGGAAGCATCCATTCACTGGAGAGATGAAATATCAATGCCCCTTTGGGACAAAGTGAACCAATAGACTCAGCATAACCCTATCTGGAAGAACATGGAATCAGGTTTGGCTGTCCCCAATGCTTTGAGTTAGACACCCTTCCCCCGAAGTTATGGCTATTAGGAAAGCCAATTTTAAAAAGGTGATATCCCATAATGAACAATCTTCCATAGGAGCACAAGGAGGGTTTGCTAGAGGACTACCGCCAGGTCCCATTGAGGAAACCTATTTCTCTTAGGAGGGCGAAGTCTAAGTACCGCTCTCATGAAACGCTCCACCAGCAAGTTTTCTGCCCATTCTATTGGGTAAAAGCCTAGATGGCTAAAATTTGCACCCTAAAGCGGTTGTCTACCCATCAATTTGATTGCTTCAAAAAAGTTAATATTCCCGGCATGCTGGAAATGCTTGCTGTCTCCTTGGTTGTGCTCTCAACCAAACTAGCAAACCACCCTGTGGTGGTGTCCTAATGGATCACATGTGCAGCATCATGACAGTTGCAGATTAAATAGAAGCTAAGATGTCAGCTTCCTTAGCTGAAAATGATAGGAGTGTATTCAACCACATTACGCGAGCTTAGGCTGAGCCCCAGATCCAATCCGGATTGCAGGAAGGACAGGATTTGAGATACATTTGGGTCACTAGGGCCAAACTGACGTCTGGCTGCAAAGCTCCAGAACCTATCCCATATTTTGGAGTAGATAGAGTTGGTTGACCCTTTTTGGAACTCTGTAAAGATCTAATAACCTCTGGAGAGCATCCTAACCCCTGTAACCCCTGCCTTTCATTCTCCTGGCCGCTAAGGCCAGTCGTGATGTTGCGGATGTAGGATTTCTGCCTGCAACAGGAGATGAGGAGTCACCACCAGAATGATCAAAGTGCACATGCTGAGATCCATGGTCTGAGGCCAGTGGGGTAGTATTGCAATGGCTGTCAGATTCTCTGCCAACAGTGTTTTCAGGAATTTCAGGATAAAAGAAATTGGTGGGAAGGCATAGGCCAGTTGCGCAACCCAAGGATAGGTCAGGGTGTCCGTCCCCTCTGCTAATGGATAATGGTAGTGTGAGAGGAACCAGGTCACCTTGATTGAGGAGGGAAGAGATCCAGTTGTGAACACCCCCACTCATGAACTATCTGCTTAAAACACTTCTGGGTGCAGGGACCATTTGTTGGGCTCCTTGAATAGTCTGGGTAGGCAATCTGCTTCCAAATTCTGATGGTCTGGAAGACACATGGCCCTCAGATATGGGAGATATTGTTGTGCCAATGTCATGATCGATTCTAGTTCCCTCAAAAGAGATTGGCTGTGTGTCCCACCTTGCTGCTGTATGTATGACACTGCTGCCATGTTGTCCAGATGGAGCAGGGTTGGGTGACCCTGTATGTGAGGCAACCAGGTGGCTGACGCCATGAATGCTGCTAGCAGTTCCAGAATATTGGAAACTAGGCCCTGAGTGGGAAATTCCCCTCTGCCCTGGATCTTAAGTTGTTCGCAGGTGGGGCCCCACGCTGCACTGGTGTCTGTGGTAACAGTATTCCATGGCTGTAGCCCTAATGGACGATGCTGTACTAGAGTTTCTTGTCTTGTCCACCACCAGAGACTCTGGTGCATATGGCTGGTGATCCCGATTGGCTGGGCTAGACGCACCTTCTTCCACTGCATCAGGAAGTCCTGCTGGAAAACTCTGAGTTTCCAGTGAGCCCAGGGGATCATCGGGATACATACAGCCATTGTCCCGAGAAGACTCATGCACTGGGATGCTGACATCACTGGTGCAGGCAAGGCCTGTTGGAACCGCTCCCTGATTTTGGGGAGTTTCTGAAGAGGCAAAGAAACTGTGCCCGTCTGAATATTGAACTAGGCCCTCCAGTTAGACCATACTCTGTAGGTTCCAGCTGGCATTTTTTTTTTCTGAAAGTTGATTATCCAGCCCAATGTCCATAAGGTGGACAACTGGTGCTCTCTCTGTCTCCGCAAGAGGTCTTGATCCTGGGCCAGGAGGATGAGGTCATCCAAGAAATGGACTCTGAGCCCCTTTCTCCCTCAGTGAGGCCAAAAACTACCATCAGAACCTTGGTAAAGGTTCAAGGAGAAAGGAGAAGTAGATAGGCCGAAGGGGAAGCAGACAAATTGGTACAGCTTGTCCCCCAAGATGAACCTGAGGAACTGTTGGTATGACTGAAGAATGGGACATGCAGGTAGGCATTGTCTCCATCCACCTAAATCCTTCAGCCTCTTGTTTGAATTATCTAGAGTATGGTATGGAGAGACTCCCTCTTGAATCTCTCTACACGGATAAATTGGTTCAGATTCCTGAGGTCGATCACTGGTCTGAAGCCCCCTGCTTTTTTTTTTTTTCTCTTCAATCAGGAAGAGTGGTAAGTAAAAGCCTGTCAACCCTTAACAGGCCGAGACCCTTGAGGAAACACAATGTTGATGTACTCCTGAAGAGCAGCCAACTTCAGGTGTAACTGGGTTGTCTTGGTGAGGGTGAAGAAGTATTCTAGAGGCTGTCATGTGAACAACCAATAATGGCCTTGCGCCACTGTAAACTGAACCCAGCGAACTTGGTAGTGGGCTTGCCAGACCTGGGCAAATTTAAGCAGCCTGGCTCCCCCGACTCCCCCCTTGGGAGGGTCTGGTATCTAAAGGGCTTCTGGGTACCTGAGGGAGCCGCAGGGTCACTAGCCTGCTGTGATCTAAGGAAGGTTGATTGAGTACCCCTTAAACCCCTTCTGGAGTCCTTGACAGCGCGAAAACCTCAGAAATCCAAGTACCTGCTTGGCGCCCCTCTGATTGGTGGCGTCTGGATCTCCGATCTTGGGGAAGAAGGCCTGATTTTTCCTCCTGTAACCCTGGAGCTAGGAGTCTCCAGCTTTTGACCAGACAGCACCTTCCCATCAAAACGCAGCTTGCAGCAGTTCTTCTTTGAGGATGGGTCAGCCGCCCAAGGGCTTGAGCCACAAAGCTTGTTTTTGGCTGTGACTGAACCAAGCATAGCTCTGGAAGACCATCGCATGATGTCTATAGCTGTCTCTCCCACAAAGTCCGCCAAGAGTCTCTTCAAGGGCCTTGATGATTTGACACTTAGGCAGCTGGATTTAAATTGCATATTCCAGGTTATGCGTCTACACTCGCATAGCGTTTGCTATGGATGACCAAGCTACGGCTAGGTAGGACTTTCTCAAGTCTGCATCAATGTGTCTATCTAAGACATTATGAAAAGAGGAAGAGTCTTCCTTTGGCAGTGTCACATTCTTGGCCAGTCTAGAAACTGCCACATCCACCATCAGTGGGTTAGATAAAAAGGTACCAACTTCTCTGTGAGTGGATACAATTTCTGCGACCACTTAGTTGATGGCGATTTTCTTTTCCCCATTACTGCCTTAATGATTGGTGGCACCATTGCAAACTCCAAGCCTGAACCTTCAGGATCCATAGTCGAAGAGGAGGCGGGATCTTCTGTCTGGAAGGTTGGCTGTAATACTGGGTCTGGGGAATCAGCCCGCCTAATCTGCTGGGCTGGCGTCACCCTTCAAGTGCCTGGTACCTCAGGTAGACAGGAAGGCACGCTCATCAGGGCAGAGTGCACTCTTTTCTCCCACATCTTCTTACTTACCCAAAGGTGGCCCTTACCTGATAGTGCGGTGGTCTTGGTTTTGTGGTGTTAGGCTCATGCTGGCGAAAGAACCGAAAGGTGCAAATGGGACTGCATGGTAATAGAGAGAAATAAGGGAAGCGAGAGGGAGAGAGAGAGCGCGAGGGGGGGGGGGTATTTACATATACACACACACACACATACACTTTTTAGATAAAATAAATGTGTGCAAACCCCCCATCCCCTAGTAATACATTCTTCCTTGCTCCCCCCTTCTGTCCCCATTCCTAGAATAGCAAGACCTGTCATTGACTTTTCCCCAAAATGAGATGCTGCCTCTCTAAATGCCTAAAAATCGCAAGGCATCCATTACCTGCCCATTAGTGCCCTTAAAATAGAGCACTTGAGAGAGAGAGACTCAGGCCTCCCCCACCTCTGCACTAAATAAAAAAAGGGCCAGTATAATTGGAGGGAAGCCAACGCCCATCCACACAAAACAACATTTTAAGCTGGCTACACACCATCCACTGCAGATTTTCTCCTTCAGATTTACCAAAACCACACAATAAGGAGGTCACACCCTAAGAGCTTCGATTTGTATGCAATCAGGCAGGCCCCTGCACCACATGGTCCCAGAAAATCCAAAGAAAATCAGACAACAAAAAGCTGCACAGGGTGCATGCGGTCTTAGATATATGAGAGCAATTGAAAGAAAAAAGTTTTATAAAAAACTGACAGACCTGGAAAGAGTTCCATAGGAGAGAAGACGTCATGCAGGCCCAGCTGCTGGATCCGGACTCCAAAGCAGGCATGCCACAAGAGGGATATTGTCTCTGATTAGAGAACACCTCGGCCCCAAAAGACCACCAGAAGGGGCTCCCCACCTTGTTGGTGCTTTTAGCGACCTAAGATGTGGGACCGCGCGCTGGGAGATGCTTGAACCCAGGCAGACTCCGACATAGTCGGCGGGTAAGAGCTTATCTTTATCCGAACGGTCTTGTAGGTGTTGATCTTTGAGGACAAAAAGGAGAATGGGGGAGGTAGCTCTCAGTCAGACTTTTATAGAGCTTAACAGGTCCTGTGGGTGGATATAGGGGTGGAGCTATATCATATGTATGCTGCCATGTTGGCGTCAGGAAATAAGTCTCATTTTGGTATTTACTAACAACTCAAGGAATTACTCCATGAGAGTTAGGGTCCTTTCACACACACGGACCGTTCATCAGTTCATCAGTTCATCCGTTTTTCATCCGTTTTTTTCATCCGTTTTTTCATCTGTGGTCATCAGTTTTTCATCAGTTTTTTTTTACATCCACTACCAATGCAAAAACGGATGAAAAACTGACCGTTTGTCTGTTTACATCCATTTTTCGTCCGATCCGTTTTTTTGACGGATGAAAAATAGGACTTTCATCCATTCAAAAAAACGGATGCTGACGGAAGCGGATGGAAACGGATGCAAATGAATGATCATCAGTTGTCATCCGTTTTTCTATAGAGTTGCATTGATGTCCATTTTACATCCGTCAACGGATGGATGAAAAACGGACAAACGGTCCGTGTGTGTGAAAGGGGCCTTATTTTGAGAGTTGTTTTGTGTCTGAGCATGCTCAGTTGTGCTCAGCTGTGCTCTGTGCCTAGGAGTAAAGAGATGGGGTATTTATCTCTTCTCAGACTTTTTAAGATATTTCAGTGTAGAAATCACTTTTTCGCACAGTTTAAAAGCCGATTATCTATAAATAATATACTGCATATTTTAGCACAATTTAGGTGATCATACCATGCTCCAGACATTATTTCCATGTGCAAATCCCTTGCTTTTACCACGACTAGTTTTTTAGTCAGTCACTGCTGTTTGGGTGCTATAGTGAATTTGATTGTGGGACTATTTTCTCCCTCAGGGCTTTAGTGAATACCTTTTCTGACTAGATTTAGTCGTTTTCTATGGATTTTAGTTGTTTGTGACCATTTGTTCCCCCATGGTGCTATAGTCAATAAACCCCACTGTTTTTTTAGATGGAAAGATCAAATCATTTGCCACACTTCAGATGGACCTAGGACACACAGCTTTATCATATTGGTCATATAGACAACTTCACAGTTATCTCTCGCATTCCCCGAGATTACTGCAGTGTGCAAGACCACACACACCTTTTGAGAAACTTTGCTTGGAGGGAGTGCAGGTGTCTAGAACAACATCCCTTATGTATTCTTGGTTGCAATCTCCAAACGTATCAGAGGCGAACACACACAAAAGCTTCTGGGAAACAGCCTTGAAGGAAACATTCACTGATGAACAATGGCTACATGCTTGTTTCTTTGCACATAAATGTTCTATCTGTACCAAACTTCAAGAATCTTCTTTTAAACTACTTACCAACTGGTACGCTACGCCTGCTAAGCTTCATCATTGGTTCCCAGAAATGTCAGACAGATACTGGAGATGCAGCCAAGATAAGGGTACTGGTGGGATTGCCCACATATTCAGGCTTTTGGTCTGGGGTAATAGACACGATTAAAATTATTACAGAAACAACAATTACACTCTCTCCCGCATGTTGTTTACTACACATTTCTAAGTGTTCTATGAAGACATACAAAAGGTCCTTGACCAGGCACTTGCTCACAGCGGCAAAGTCCTTAATTCTGAAACTGTGGAAATTAACACGGTCCCCTTCCTTAAAGGATTGGTTGCTTGAAGTCGGAACCCTCTATGCCCTGGAGGAAACAGAGCAATAGCAAATAATGCGACAGAAAAATTTAATGATACCTGGAGGGCTTGGGTAATATTCAGGTACTGTCAGAAATATGACTCTCTAATGGGACAACATCAGGGTACCTGAAGTATGTGTGTATAAGAACTTTCTGAGAATAAAAAATACTTGTGTATATGACATTAAAAAGGATACATAATATGCCGTGCTCTCCTGACCTCCAACCGCTACTTTCCTTCTTCTTTATTTTCCTTTCTCGCTGTTCTTGTTCTGATATCTAATTTTCTTTTTATTTCCCATCCCAACTTTCCAGTTGGATTTTTGTTTTTCCTTTCTTTCCATATAAGTAAAAATTGTGGAACAGTTATAAACTCATTCGTATAAATACGGTTTGGGCAGACAGTATCTAGATAAAACGATGATTGTTTTTTTTTTTTTTTTTCTGCTCGTCTCGCTCGAGAAGTGAGTATGATAAAGCCTGATATATTTGTTGTCTATATTGTCCATCCCTGTTTGCAAACTATGTCAATGGCAATCCATGAGTGTTTAATGTTGACTCTTGTTCTATAATGCTCATTTGTTTCAATAAATACTTTATTGAAAAAAATAACTTTGGGGGAGTTGGTGGAGGATTTATACCACTTATCTACAGCATGCTTTTTTTCATTTTCCACACTAATTTTTGGACTTTGGGGGACTTTTTGGATTCTGTAATGTCATAATAATGACAAATTCTGTGATTATGTTTAACAGTGATGTGTAACATACATATACTCATTTTGCCATATTGATGTTTTGTTATCTATGACAGGAATCACAGAGTGAGTGATTCACAGTGGAATTTATATTCACTTTATAGTAATGATGCTTTGGGGTTAATTTACTAAAGGCAAATTGACTTTGCAAGTGCAGTTGTACTAATGTTCCCCAGAGCTTAGTAAATGTGATACAGCTCTGCTGAGTTCCATCATTCAATCATGTGCAAGCAAAAATGCTGTTTTTTTTTTTTTTTTCTTGCACCTGATTGGATGTTCTTTGCAAAATGAAGCTTTACCACGTTTGCATGTACTTATGAAAATGAGTGCAACTGCGCTTGCAAAGTGCACAGTCTATTTGCCTTTAGTGAATCCACCACTTTGTTTTACATTTGTTGCTGAATTGAATCTGTTCACACTAAGTGCAGCACTTTTGTATAACTATCATAAACAATTGACTTTTTTTTTAAATAAAACTCTTGTCTAAAAATTATGGCTACATGGCATTTCTTAGGCTAGGATATTGATTTCCTGATGTCAACAGCAGAGGACCATGCTTGAATAATCTGTGTTGAAATACGGTAATTACTTGT
Source organism: Glandirana rugosa (assembly GCA_018402905.1). NCBI lineage: Eukaryota > Metazoa > Chordata > Amphibia > Anura > Ranidae > Glandirana > Glandirana rugosa. The sequence goes on from BLSH010153778.1 coordinate 73,658, forward strand.
TTCTTTCTGCTGCCACCCTTAGTCACAGGGTGACAGCAGAGTAGCACATTTGGAATACAGGGGCAGAGTGCTGTCAATCTATAGCAGGATGGGCCTCAACAAGAATCTTCATGGCAGGATCACTAGGGATTATTTAAGTGAAGATTCAAAAATATTGAAAATTGCATTGGTTAAAACTTATATGATTGTAGTGATGGGTTTTCATATGCTTTAACTGTTATGTATTAGGAGGGAGGTTAACTGAAAATTAAGCTTGGGTAAGGGGAGGAATCAATGTCTGTGTCATCCTGAGGGTCAGGTTAAAGTTAGGGGTAAGGAGGCATCCATGACCACTTTTTAACACTTAGTTTTTAACAGTGACAACCCAAGGCTGACAGTTTTTTTGATGTAGGGGTTTAGGCACTGGATTCATTGCTCTACTGCCAGAGTGCCAGTGGAGAACAATTGAAAAGCTCAGTTTTACAACGAGCTTCCCCATAGAGTACATTGAACAGTATAAAAAGTGCCTGTTAATTCCCATTTTCTCTGTAGTAAGTAGCGCACACAGCAAATGGATTAGGGGCACACAGACAGATCCATTTTACATATAACCTAAACTGCTGACAAATCTCCATCTGAGAGAACGTATCACTGTATACTTACTTTGGTGTTTGGTGTTTGAGGATCACTATCATTGGTTTAAAATGGTTAATGGTTATTGGTTTAAAATGTACCAGATACAGTGTGATTAGGAAATTAAAGCTCATCAAACAAATATAGGAAATTAACTAAAGTGATTGTATATTTTTTATTAACAAACATGTCATACTTACCTGCTCTGTGCAATGTTTTTTGTGAGTCTCTTCCTATGCAGCCATTTGCTCAATTCTGAGGCCCCACTGCCTGTGTCCATAGATACACACAGTGCAGCTTGCCCCCCCCCCCCACCACCACTCCCTCCTCACAGGGTTAGATTGACAGCAGAAAGAGCCAATGTCTCATCCAGCTGACTCTCTGTTCTGTGAGGAGGAGAGAGCAGAGAGTGCCACTGCTCTTGGGCACAGTGCTGAATCTAGATCAGGCTCAGGTAAGTATAAGGATAATTAGGGAGGATCCTGTGCTTTACATGAGGGTATAAAACCTTCTCTGTGCAGCAGCCCCCCTAAAACCTACCTGAGCCCCATTGTGATCCAGCAATGTGCATGAGAGATGGCTCTCTGTGGACTCTCCCACCTCATTGGCTCCCGCTGCTGCCAATCACAACCAGTGAGCCAATGAGGAGAGAAGGGGCAGCCATGGCTCTGTATGCAAATAGACATGCAGTTTGGGAGTGAGCCTGTTTGGGCACCCCCATTGTAAGCTGCTTGCTCTTAGGGCACTGAGCTGGAGGGAGGGGCCAGGAGCGCTGGCAGGGGACCCGAGAAGAGGAGGATCAGGGCCGCTCTGTGCAAAACCACTGCATAGAGCAGGTAAGTATAACATGTTTGTTTAAATAAAGCCTTTAATATCAATAAATACAGAAAAGGTAAAAAAAACAAACCTTTAAGCCTTTAGAACCACTTTGACAATACTTTTACGGTTTATATGTAAACAGAAAAAAAAAAATGCACAGCGCTCTTACAAAGAACATCACAAACCATGCATTATCAAACACACATAAAAGTGATCAAGCCAAAAAAGGACTCCAACACAAAAAGAGTCTGTATAAAATTATACAAATGTGCAATGTGTAAGCTCCAAGCGTGGTGCTTGCAGAACCACCACCATCACCTCCACGCTGTGGGCAATAAATATGCTCAATAATAATAAACTGAAAACACTGCGCTATATACAAAATAGTGAATAAAAATGAATATATCCACTGAAAATTATTGTGCTAGTAATACAACAATAATACATGTGTGAATAAATATATTCCTCAATGGTGCAGCCGCTGTTTAAAAATCAAGAATGTGTTATAAACTTAACAAACTAAAGTTCATTAAGCGGCGCAACTGTGTGTGAACAAAACACACCTATATAAAAAATAAAATGAAATAAATAAAGTGCAGCAAAAGTCCAAAATGAAATGTGTAGTCTTCAGTGCATAATAAACAAAGCTTCCACAGTAAAATCCTCCACCTGTGTCACCACGTGAATACACTAATCACACTGAGGCTCACCAGAACTCTGAGGGTTAATAAGCCCATCAAAATAGCACTCCGTCCACTGCTCATTACATCTGTCATCCAGGTAGTCTGCTTACAAGGCTCTTGCTGTCCCTTCAACTCCACCAATACTCATGCAGGAGACAAGCAGAAACACTCCCATAGTGCATCACTTAAAACTCTTTCAATTTTATTAGTAAAAAATGTGCTTACATGCAAAATGAAAGTTGCGAGCAGATAAAAGCATCTGAGCTATCCTCCCCGATCCGTAGCTCGTCCGTGACCGTCCACCAAGTCCTATACTCCGGGTAGTTTGCGTCACGTTCCAATCAACGATACGTTCGGGTCAGACTCGCTCCGTCCAGGTCGTCGTATGGCCACGCTCTGACGCGTTTCATCACTTCCGACTTGGTCACAAGGGTCACAAGAGTCTGACCCGAACGTATTGTTGATTCGAATGTACCTAACTACTAAACTACCTGGAGTATAGGATTTGGTGGACGGTCACGGACGAGCTACGGATCGGGGAGGATAGCTCAGATGCTTTTATCTGCTCACAACTTTCATTTTGCATGTAAGCGCATTTTTTACTAATAAAATTGAAAGAGTTTTAAGTGATGCACTATGGGAGTGTTTCTGCTTGTCTCCTGCATGAGTATTGGTGGAGTTGAAGGGACAGCAAGAGCCTTGTAAGCAGACTACCTGGATGACAGATGTAATGAGCAGTGGATGGAGTGCTATTTTGATGGGCTTATTAACCCTCAGAGTTCTGGTGAGCCTCAGTGTGATTAGTGTATTCACGTGGTGACACAGGTGGAGGATTTGACTGTGGAAGCTTTGTTTATTATGCACTGAAGACTACACATTTCATTTTGGACTTTTGCTGCACTTTATTTATTTCATTTTATTTTTTATATAGGTGTGTTTTGTTCACACACAGTTGCACCGCTTAATGAACTTTAGTTTGTTAAGTTTATAACACAATAAATATGCTCACCCTGATTGAATCCTCAAGATCATAAGAGGTTGCACAAGCTCATTTTATCATACACTAGCCGATACAACTCTCCCACCCCTTTTTCAGCTCTTGTGCCATTCCCAGAAAATACAGGGGGAATTTTTGAGGGCTAAACACTTTTTACCACTTTACAGTATAACAAAGAAACAAGCCCATCTAAATTATGTCCTCATGGCTTTAACAATAAATAGCAATAAGCATACTCACAAAGATAGCATATTAATAGCTTCTATAAGAGAGTCCTCTGTGAGGGATTGAACTCAGGCATTGTGTCACTGGGTGGGACTTCTTCAGAGATATTCTATATTGGCATAGTGGAATATACAGTAAGCATATATTATTATCATTATAAAGCACAGCAATAGATACCTGTTACTTAGCAACTTTAGTCTGGTAACAGCTACAGTAAAGTAATATTTGTTTGCTAGAATTGTTGCAGCTTTAGAGGTCTGGATCTAAAACTATGCATAGGCTGCATATTGAATATCTGATTAGGCTGATCAGCTTTACGGGCTTTCATTAACCTGCAAATATACTCAGACATGGCAATGCTCCTCCCACTTTCCACAATTGCCAGACTACTTATCTGGGCCTGTTCAACACTGAGTAAATCTGCAATTCAGTGTATGAACGATTTTATTAAAGTGTGTTATACATGGCTGAGTACAATTTTGCCTTTTAGAGAAAAGAAACAGTTTCCCAGAAATTCCATATTGCTAACTATCGCCTACATGGATAGATATGTGATTCTCTCCAGGAAAAAAATGTTCTGCGCAGTGCTCGTTACGCCAAGAAACCTTGTTCTATTTAGAGAAGTACAATATACAGAATATGTGCTTAGCTACAATAGATTTTCTCCCAGATGTCATGCATACCGTAAGGGTATGATATTTCAGACACCAACTTAATGGGAAAGATATAATTTATAATATGCAGCAGTCTTCATGGTCTGCAGTGTGGCATTGTGTTAACCGTAAAAAGGGAAATAATTCAATTTACCATGTATTACGTATATCTTCATATGCTGTTAGAGCTATAAACTTATTCCCTCTGACTGTATGGCATTGACAGTGTGTTCTGTATCAAGTGGGTGGTTATACATGTGTAGGAGGAAAAAGGAACACTGCAGTAAACGTTGTTCTTACCAGCAATTCCTGCAAAGCTCTCATAATACATTCCCAGTGCATACCACTGTCATCACTGTTTTATTGGTAAAATATTTGGCTGATGAAAATAGGAAGAGATATTTAATATGCTTTATTTGGTACTGCCCTGAGCATACTACGAACGCCATGACAACAAGTAGCCGCAAGCTGTCATGTTATTTGTGTTCTAGAAGCAAAGCTGTATAGACAAAGGATGCAGCTGACAGGCTTCCGGAATATCAATAACATCCCAGAAAAAAAAAAAAAATAAATCAGGTTGTGAAGTTTAGAGCTCTTAGAAATGTAGATTGGGCACAGGCAAAGGGACTGATAAAGTCCTGCAGAGGATGTATTTATAGATATTATCCAAAGCATGTGATGTATATTTTAAAATAAAAACAAAAAAACACTATTTACATATGCTTTGAGCACCGAGGGTATCTGCTTAATTTATGCTGGCAGCAGACAGGGTTAACCCTAAGGCCCCTTTCACACTTGTGCAACACAATTTTACCTGGATTTTGCCTCAATTTTTTTGCCGCGATTTGGGATCAGTACGACTTTGGTCCGACTTTGTTGCAACTTTGGCACAATGAAAACATATTACAAAGTCATACAGAAATAGTATGGAAATCACATCTATATTATTCAGGTGCAATTTGTATGCGACTTTGAGGGTTTAACATTGAAGTCTATGGATCTCAAGTTGCATCAAAGTTGGGCCAAAGTAATGCAGAGACTACTTTGAAGTTGGCACGACTTGAAGTCATACAGATATGAACGGTACTCATTGGAAATCATGGGGAACGACTTGTCATGCGACTTTGCAGTCCCACATCGCAAAAAAAAAAAAGGACTTTCTTGGCACATGCATGACCCACTGCAATATAAGCTACTTATGGATATCTATTACATTAACTACTTCCCACCCGCCCCCAGTAGTTGTGTTGTGGGTGGCAGCTGCAGGCTGGGCAACGTGCCTATACGTTGCGGCCTTTCTTCTGGGTTTGAGGTATTCATGTGCAAGTGCATGCCCTCTGCCGACCAGTACTGTGATTGGGCACAGAATAAATTTGCCATCTGATTTCAGCCAGTAATTTTGGCTGAAGTCAGCTGATCAGCTGCGGGTAATCACACACAGAGTTCTGTGTTTACAGAAACATATCCCTGTTTACTGTGAATAACAATCTGGCTGTTTCTTCTCCCTGCTTTGCAGACAACTAGTTAAGAAAAAGTAGCACACATAACATACATGACAAATTGTTAGGCACACAGTTAACCCCTTCCAAGCCAGTGTCATTAGTACAGTGTCTAGTATTATCACTGATCACTGAATAAGTGTATCTAGCAACTCCCTGAGTCAGTTAGTGACCCTCCCAGATAGTGTCTGTCTGCCATATTGCTGCAACCCTATCACAATCACATTTTAGGCCTCTGATCACCACCATTACAGTACAGCATCTATATCTGTGTAAATTCCAGTATATATACCATAGTTAGTAGATGCTATAACTTTCATACAAACCAATTACCATACAATTATTGGAATTTTTGTACCACAGACGTATAGCAGAATATATTTTATGCTCAATTTATGAAGACGTTTTATTTTTTTATTGGATATGTTTTATAACAGAAAGTAGAAAATATCATTTCCTGACAGACTCCATGGCAGCATACGTCTGGGTTAACCCCGCCTCCACTCCTCCCCTATAGGACCCCACTCCCATAAATCTTTGCTCTGCGCCGGAGACCGTGTTCCTTTTTTGTCCTCCTCCTAAGGACCGGTTTGTTTATTTGATTACCTGAAGTTTTTTCGCTCCGCGATCAAGACCGGCCAAACAACGACCACTGGAAAGACAGGTCGCGATACTCCGATAAGCCCTAGCTACTAGCGGGGTATGGAATGAGCAGTTGGAAGAGCTGCTGGATACTCCGATAAGCCTTAGCTACTAGCAAGGTATGGAGTGGGCAATTGGAAGAGGCGCTGGAAGAGCTAGGCCTAGCCACTGGCAGGTAAGCGGCGCAACGGCCAGACAGCCCAGCTACTAGCGGGTGGCCCTATCTGCCCCAAGTACGGCGTGATCAGCCTACCTGGTCCGGTTTGATCGTGGAAGCAGGAAGCAGGATCGAATTGCGGTGATGTATACCTTTATATTACATAATCCATGGCAGCAGTGTGTGGTTGTCTGTTTTCTTCCCTGTCTCTAGTGTCTTCCAGTCTATGGCGGCTGGAGCGCATGGGCGTTCCAAGCCACTGCTTTCTCTTTCGGCCAGGTGTCCCCAGGTTACTTCTGACCAGGGACCCAGTGCATGCGCACTGTGGGCGGCGGTGGCATCAT
>BLSH010153778.1:83544-93788 GCA_018402905.1 Glandirana rugosa
GGCTGTTCTGGACGTTCGGTTTTATTAGTCTCCTATTTCTTCGTCTGAGATGTGTTGTTACTCGGTATTTGCATAACTTACTCCTGGTGTTCCTAAGGGATGGCTAATGAAACCCTTAGTTTACGGCACTGATGTCAGCTTCCTTAGCTGAAAACAATAGGAGAGTATGCAACCACTTTAAGGGCATGAGAGTCTTTCATATCTACAAAGCTACAACTTCCTTCATTTTTCAGAGCGCCTGCTAATTCTATTGCCAGAAAGGACAGAGGAACGTGCCTCATCTAGGATGATTGTAGCACGGATTGCCTAGGCCAGCCAACAGGCTTAGAGAGCCAGGGGGCTTGGCTGCTTTGGAGGTACTTTCTGCATGGGTTTACATCTTGAGCAGATTCACGGCATTTGATTCCCAAAGTAATCGGTAGGGAATCCTTGTGGTCCTCATTCAATACGTTTATGGCTCATTGTTGTGTAGAGTCTGCTTCTTTATCCTCTGATTATTTTGGCTTGCAGGTCTTGTCGGTGAGGATACAAATTAAAACCTTTGGGATGACATTGCCCGCCCACTGGGTGTATAGCTAGTTAATTCCCAGACGTATGCTGCCATGGAGTCTGTCAGGAAAACGGAAAATTTCCTATCAAATACTTACCGTAATTTTCCTTTCCTGATGGACTCCATGGCAGCAGGAGTCCCACCCCAATGTCTTGAGGAGGCTAGTTACGGAACACGGTCTCCGGCGCAGAGCAAAGATTTATGGGAGTGGGGTCCTATAGGGGAGGAGTGGAGGCGGGGTTAACCCAGACGTATGCTGCCATGGAGTCCATCAGGAAAGGAAAATTACGGTAAGTATTTGATAGGAAATTTTCCGTTTTTTTTCAATTTTTTTTTTTTTATTCATATCGCAAAAAAAATAAAAATCCTAGTGATGATCAAATATCATCAAAGAATGCTCTATGTGTGTGAAAAAAAGAATGTAATTAGCATACAGTTTTGTATGTCTGTGCAATTGCCAGTTAAAACCTTCTGGATGTCAAGTACATAAATTCTTGCTGCTAGTGAAGTATTTTTTTAAATTTCACTTAGTCCTTAAAGTGGACCTGTGGCCAGGTTATAAACATTCAAGTATTCACAGATTCTTAACAAGCAGTATATTCGTTTAAAAACACTTTCAATGACCTCTGCGGACACTTTTATAGAAGTTAATTCTTATGTCAGAAATAGCTTGATTTACAGCTCAAGTAATGTTAGTTAGGAATATGAAAATGCTTAAAATGTTCAGGTTTACTGTTTGTAAATAACCACATAAAATACATAACACCATTACTTCAGAATATTACACATAATCAAGTCTGTTCACACAGCATGCCTTTTTTCAGCAGGGAGGTATGCCCAGAACAAATAGAATGCTCAATCAAGTTGGTTATCTGAGACAGAGGAAAAGCTCTAGGGACTAATTAGTCCTTTTGGTATAGTCATTAGACTGAGGGTGGTAGGCAGAGGAAAACAATGTGGAAACCTTTAGAAGAAAGCCAGAATTTGGGGAAAAAATGTGAGCCATGGTCAGAAACAATGTCTAAGGAGATCTTCTCCACTCTGAAAATATGCTGTATAAACAGGGTTGCCAGTTGGTTACCGGAGGGTAACCTAAAATACCACACAGTGTGTGATTTTATATAAACTTTCCACTGTTACCCAACCAAGCAGCCCAGTGAACAGGGTAGGCCTACAACAAAATCTACAGAAAAGTCAGTCCCTAGACAGCTGCTAATGGAAGGAGGCATGAGAAGACTGGCTGATTTTGTTCTATGGAACCTAGACTTGGTACTAACTTCACAAGATTCAACATCCAAAATTACTTCCTTAATGTAGTGGTACCCCTGTAGGGGCTGCTGAGTGTTGTGGTCCGTCTATCACCCTGCCCAACCAGGCACCCGATTTCACTCATCCAAAGACATGAAAAAGTCCTTGCACTTGTTTTTGTATTTTTATTGGGGGGGGGGGGGGTATTAAACTTGGATAGTTGGGGTAAGGGAGTATGGGATGCCCACTTGATTGAACCGTAATATACACAGGACTCAACGTATATATACAGTATCTCACAAAAGTGAGTACACCCCTCACATTTTTGTAAATATTTGATTATATCTTTTCATGTGACAATGCTGAAGAAATTACACTTTACCACAATGTAAAGTAGTGAGTGTACAGCTTTTATAACAGTGTAAATCTGCTGTCCCCTCAAAATAACTCAACACACAGCCATTATTGTCTAAACAGCTGGCAACAAAAGTGAGTAAACCCCTAAGAGAAAATTTCCAAATTGGGCCCAATTAGCCATTTTCACTCTCCGGTGTCATGTGATTCGTTAGTGTTACAAGGTCTCAGATGTGAATGGGGAGCAGGTGTGTTAAATTTGGTGTTATCGCTCTCACTCTCTCATTCTGGTCAATGGAGGTTCAACATGGCACCTCATGCAAAGAACTCTCTGAGGATCTGAAAAAAAGAATTGCTGCTTTACATAAAGTTGGCCTAGGCTATAAGAAGATTGCCAAGACCCTGAAACTTAGCTGCAGCATGGTGGTCAAGACCATACAGAGGATCAACAGGACAGGTTCCCCTCAGAACAGGCCTCGCCATGGTCAACCAAAGAAGTTGAATGCACATTGCTGCAGCCTGTCAGTGCTCAGACCATATGTTGTGCACTGCATCAACTTGGTCTGCATGGCTGTCATCCCAGAAGGAAGCCTCTTCTAAAGATGAGAAAGAAATCCTGCAAACAGTTTGCTGAAGACAAGCAGACTAAGCACATGGATTACTAGAACCATATCCTGTGGTCTGACGAGACCAAGATAAACTTATTTGGTTCAGATGGTATCAAGCGTGTGTGACAACAACCAGGTGAGGAGTACAAAGACAAGTGTGTCTCACCCACAGTCAAGCATGGTTGTGGGAGTGTCATGGTCTGGGGCTGTATGAGTGCTGCCGACACTGGGGAGCTACAGTTCATTGAGGGAACCATGAATGCCAACATGTACGGTGACATACTGAAGCAGAGCATGATCCCCTCCCTTCGGAGACTGGGCCACAGGGCAGTATTCCAACGTGATAACGACCCCAAATATGCCTAAAAGAGGACCACTGCCTTGCTAAAGAATCTGAGGGTAAAGGTGGTGGACTAGTCAAGCATGTCCCCAGACCTAAACCCTATTGAACATCTGTGGGGCATCCTCAAATGGAAGGTGGAGCAGTGCAAGGTCTCTAACATCCACCAGCTCTGTGATGTCATCATGGAGGAGTGGAAGAGGACTCCAGTGGCAACCTGTGAAACTTTGGTGAACTTCATGCCCAAGAGGGTTAAGGCAGTACTGTAAAATAATGGTGGCCACACAAAATATTGACACTTTGGGCCCAATTTGGACAATTTCACTTAGGGGTGTATTCACTTTTGTTGCCAGCGGTTTAGACATTAATGGCTGCGTTTTGAGTTATTTTGAGGGGACAGCAAATTTACACTGTTATACAAGCTGTACACTCATTACTTTACATTGTAGAAAAGTGTTATTTCTTCAGTGTTGGCAAATGAAAAGATCTAATCAAATATTTACAAAAATGTGAGGGGTGTACTCACTTTTGTGAGATACTGTACACTCCATTATATACACCTCCTCTCTCCTCTCCAGCACTTGCTTGAAGACTATCACTCCTCACTCCTCTAGCATATCACTTGCTGCAGACTATTACTCCTCAACACCTCCAGCACATCATTTGCATGGACTTCTCAGACCAGCTAGCACTGACTAGCACTTTGCAGGACCTGGCACTGACTCCACCAGGCCTAAGGTGAATTCCTTTTTGTAGGCAGGGACCGCGGGCCCCCTTAGTGTAGCAAAAATGTAGATAAGTCCCAGTGTTAGCTGTCTATTTGGATACTGCTCCCAGCACCACCTCTTCAGGCCCTACCAGCCCTCATGGCTGCAGCTGCCTCTATCCACTGCCTATTCCTCCACAGTCCACACTTCTGATTCTGCACCCATCCAACTCTGCAACTCTGCACTCTTCCAGACCTTTTAGGTGTGCCTCCTCAGTCCTCTCTTCTGGTTCTGAACCCATCCCAGACTGCACTCTACCTGTCCTCTCAGACATGCCTCCCCAGTCCTCCTGACTGTGCATCACTCACCAGCCCTCCTGACTGCGATCTGTTGTTCCTCCCTGGAGAATTGCCTGGCAGTGCTCTCTTCTGCTGCCCTCTCCTTGCTCCTGTGCTGCCAGTCCAGGACACCTCTGTTCTCAGAGGGTCCCATCCGCACCTGAGCCCAGGCCCAAGGTCACCCACCCAGACTGGGGAGCTCCCTTAAAGGCCACGACAGTCCAGCACTCCATCTCCAGCTTCCTTCTCAAACAACTCCTTCCCAGCTGGGCTGGTATTTAACCACTTCAATACCAGGCACTTACCCCCCTTACCGCCCAGACCAATTTTCAGCTGTCAGCACTGTCGCATTTTGAATGACAATTGCACGGTCATGCTACGCTGTACCCAAACAAAATATTTATTCTTTTTTTTCACACAAATAGAGCTTTCTTTTGGTGGTATTTGATCACTTCTGGAGTTTTTATTTTTTGCGCAACAAATAAAACAAGACCAAAAATTTTGAAAAAAAGTTTTTTTTTTTGTGTCTGTCACAAAATTTGTAAATACCTACATTTTCTCCATCACTGATGGGCACTGATGAGTCTACACTGATGGCACTGATGAGGCAGCACTGATTGGCACTGATGAGGTGGATCTGATGGGCACTGATAATGGGGCTCATATATGCAGCACGGATAGGCGGCACTGATTAGCAGCACTGATGGGCACTGATAGGTGGCACTGATGGGCACTCATAGGTGGCACTAATGGGCACTCATAGGCAGCACTGATGGGCACTGATAGGTGGCACTGATGGCCACTGATAGGTGGCACTGGGCACTGATAGGTGGCAATGATAGATGGCACTTATATGGAGGCATTCCCTGGTGGTCCTGGGTGGCATCCAAGATGGGCACTGTACCCCTTACCTGCTGGCCTAGAGTGGGCTCCCTGGTGGTCAGGGTGGGCTTCCCTGGTGGTCCTGGGTGGGTATTCCATGGTGGTCCTGGGCAGGCTCCCTGGTGGTCCTCGGTGGCAATCCTAGAGGGGGCTGCACTGATAAACAATCAGCACAGACCCCCCCATCAGGAGAGCTGCCAATCGGCTCTCCTCTACTCGGGACTACAGACGTGAGTAGAGGAAAAGCTGATTCATGGCTCTTCCTTTTTACACTGTGACCAGCCGTGATTGGTCATGGTGGATCACATGGTAAAGCGCTTCCAAAGGAGATCCTTTACTAAGCTCGGTAATGTGGTGTGTCAGACTGACACACCACACCCCCAATCTCCGCAATGCACACCCCAGTGGACAAGCTATTGCGGGTTATCCTGCTGTACGTCATATGACACCCAGTCAGGATAACTGAACCACTTCCCAGCCATCATTCTGCATAGTGTGGTAGGGAAGTGGTTAAGGAGGCCTGCCCCCTGCCAATCCAAGTTGGGGATTGGTCAGGGCTCCTTAGAATACCCCAGACAGCTCCATCTCTCTTCTCCTCCTTCTTTTCTAGAAGACACGTGAATATTCTAGAAAGAAGTAGGAAGTCCCAGTGATGCAGCCTGTGAGACACCAGCTCTACCCTGAGTCACTCCCCACTCAGATCAAAACAAACAGACCTAGCTACCAGCTATGCTTGCCTAAGTTTGCAAAAAAAAAAAAAATATCTACATCCATCTAGATACCTAGAGGGTGTTACATCAATGAGGCCCACTGTAAATCATAGTAGATGAGGGGGAGAGTCTTAAAAAAGCTGGGATGTCCAGCTGTATAGGAGCTGTGAGTTTCTAGGAGAACATTAGTTCTGAGTTTTGTAGTTAAGAAAATGTTTTCAGCTGGACTTTTGTGCTGATCTCTGTGTTCTGGAAATGAAGGAAGAAATATAGGGAGAAAGCATTCCCAGGACCTGTGTGAATGGTAGGATGTACTTTGGCTCTGAGGGAATATCAGCCAGGCAGAAAGCTATGGGGTAGCCTTGACATTTTTGGAATCAGGTTCATAAGTGTTTTGGAAGTTGAAAAGACTGAAAAACAGGGATCAGCAAGCTTGTCTGGAGATATTGTAACATATTTGGCTATTCTAATGTATTAAATATGTTTATGGTTGGCATATACAGTACTTTAAAGGGGTGACAAGCACCTTAAAACCTAATAAAGTGTTATTAACCACTTGCCAACCACCTCGCGTAGAAAACCGTCTATAATCGGTGATTCATGCAGCCACAGTTGCGGGCAGGCATGTGCTGCTGGTGGCGCACGCTCATGCCCGCCGCAAGCTGCATGAGTGTGGCCACGGGTCAGGCAGACTTGATGTCCGCCAGCGACCTGCAATCGCCTACTACAAAGGAAGAACGGGGAACCGCCGATGTAAACATAGTGGTCACACATTCTATCAGGCATCATGACAGTGATCTACTGATCCCTGTGATCGGGATCAGTTAGATCTGTTATGTCCCTGCCAGCCCAGCCCCCACACAGTTAGAACACAGTGAGGGAACACTCTTAACCCCTTGATCACCCCCTTAGTGTCAACCCCTTCCTTGCCAGTGACATGTATACAGTAAGCAGTGGCTATTTTTAGATCTGATCGCTGTATATATGTCTTTGGTCCCAAAAAAGTGTCAAAAGTGTCCAATCTGCCCGCCGCAATATTGCAGTCCCGCTAAAAATTGCAGATCGCTGCCATTAACAGTGAAAAAAAAATAAAAATGCCATAAATCAATTCTCATAGTTTGTAGATGCGATAACTTTTGCGCAACCCAATCAATAAATGCTTATTGCAATTTTATTTACCAAAAAATATGTAGAAGAATACATTTTGGCCTAAACTGATGAATATCTTTGGATATGTATTATAGCAAAAGTAAAAATATATTGGGTTTTTAGCAAAACCGTCACCTTTTTTTGTTTATAGCGCATAAAATAAAAACGACAGAGGTGATAAAATAACACCAAAAGAAAGCTCTATTTGTGGGAAAAAAAGGATGTCAAGTTTGTTTGGGTACACCACCGCACAACCGCGCAATTGTCAGTTAAAGCGACACAGTGCCGAATCGCAAAAAGTGCTCTGGTCAGGAAGGGGGCAAATCCTTCTGGGGCTGAAGTGGTTACACCCAGAACCAAAAATGTATTACATTGCAGCTTACCAATTGTAAGGTGTGGCAGCTGCCTCAGTTTCCTTTTCTTTGTTTAATTCACTCTGTTTTCACCTGGTGTGTTACCTGGTAAGTAACACATCTGTATTAATGAGACACAATTCTGGATGAATGAGCATAGGTGGCACAGCATATAGCAGAACTGTCAGTCTGGGGGATGGGTAGTGTTAAATTTATTAGAAGTTTTAAATACCCTAACAAACTGAAGCCAAACTCCAGCTCACACTTTATAATCAGTTACAGCAAATGTTTGTTTTTTTCCTTTTGGGATAAAGGTTATGTATGGATAAATAAAAGCTGTTCATTTTAATCACCTTCGCTAGTGTTAAGTGGTTTGTCTCATCCATGTACACTAATACATTCTGCTGGACATCTTGTGCTTTTAATAAACAACAGACTTGTTGGCTGGATCACCACATGAAAATAGAAGAAAGAAAGCCTAAAAAAGGAAACAAATAAAGTCGTCATATTTAAGATTTGGTAAGCTGCGATACAACAAATGTTTGCTTTTGGGTGTAATACTGCTTTAACCACTCTCTCTTCTCAAAGATAGACAGATGTACAGACACCCTTCTGAGTCAAGGCTGCTATGGGATCTATCATCTTAGAAAGAATTCTTATTGAACTTTCTGTAGAGGTTGGCAAAGCTAATAAAATACCGTATTACTTTCAGATCATGGACTTGTGTACTGTAAGGCCCGTACACACGATGCAAAATTTGTACAGGAGTTTTCGTACGACGACTGATCGTCCAAAATTCTTACAGTTAGTATGCTCCTTTCGACAGCCGATTTTGATTTTTTTGGACGACAAAAGCTGGATGTGCAACTATAAAAATGTTTTCGTGCGTCAAGTCAACGTCCGATTTTCGTATCATTTGTACGGTTTTCGTATGAAAAAAATTGTACGATCAGGACTATGCATGCTCAGAAATGAAAAACTACATACAAAGCTATTTAACACATCACGTCACGTCTGACATTGAATTCGGTCGTATGAACATTTTCGTATGGTTAGCAACCTCTTCACTTTCGACATGAGACAAGCATCCAATAAAAAAACGGACGTTTGGTCATCCGAAAATCTATGCGGGTGTACGAGGCTTTAGAAGAATGCTTAAACTTTGTCAGAATCCATGAAAATACCAGTGAAGGAAAAAATGTAAGCTGACAAATAAGACATGAATTTTGTGGAAAATGCATTTATAGCACTTGGCATAGAGAGAGTATTCCTATGGTTTGGAGAGAGGAAAACAAATGAGTTTGACATACTCAGAGAAGGAGAAAGAAAATATGTTAATGTCATCCAAATACATTACTTTGAAGCTGCCAAAGTCTTGAAAAAGAGTGGGAGCATTTCTGAACCCAAAAGGCAATACTAACTACTTGAAATTCCCCACACGAGTGTTACAGACTGTTTTCTTTTTTATACATCACAGGACACAGAGCAGGCTGTATAATCATTACCTCATGGGTTATACGCCACCTAGAGGTGAATGGACACTGGTGATTGAAATTCGACAGGAAGTCTCCTCCTATATAACCCCTCCAATCCTGGGAGCACATCAGTTTTTTCACCAGTGTCTTGAAGGTGGATGGTCACTTCGACAGCTCTGTGGGACTCCTATGCTGGTTCCCACATATGTTCTTTTTTAGAATCAGGGACAGCCTTTGTACCAGATCCATTTCAAATGGCTATTAAAGCTAAGATAAATAGTACCTGGGCCTCGCTAAGAAGACAGAAGAATTTTGCGAGGTTTTGCCTGTAATGCAACCACCTGTCTGTGGCGCTGGATCCTGCGTACAGGAAGGCCTGGGATTCCAAACCAAGGTACTCCTGCAGGGTGCTGTACAGATCCAAGGGAGTGGACCCTCATACTATAGGGTACCTGGTCCTTGAAGGTCCTTGAGACTAAGCCCGCCATGATAGGCGAAGGCTGGGCCTGTGATCTCCTCCAGGCCCTGTGGCAGGAATGGTGAGTAATCCCCTACAGGGATATGTACTGAACCCAGCTGGCTTCCTGTTGACATGGAACAAGTTTGTTTTAAAATGTTTTCCCTTCTGTTGCCTGCACTGTCTTTTTTCACCACCAGAGGGCCACAGCCATAAAGGATCTTCTCCTGCAGTTCCTATGAGCCGGCCACCAGGGGGAGTCTGTGCCAACACTTTTTTTCCTTTTCACTGTAAAAGTGAATGGGCGGCCGTGAGAGCAGGAGCATGCACGTGGTTGCGGGACCGCACACTAGGCCACGGGAGCGTGCACGCCAATCAGTGTGCACGTGAGATCCCCACAGGGATACCAGGAAGTCACCAGAGTCAGCCATGGAGCTTCTGCAACATGAGGTGGCTGGCTGACAGTGCACGTGAGTCTGGTGGTTGGCAGCTGAGTCAGGCTAGGCAAAGAGCTGAGCTTGGGGGAGGTGGGCTAAGCGGTGCATGCACTAGCAAGCCATGGCTTCCAAGAAGCCCACTGAGGGAGCACCATTTCTTGTGGTAAAACAAGAAGCACAGGTGGTAACTAGAGATGAGCGAACTTCTAGAAGTCCAGGTTCTGCTGGTTCGGCCGAACTTCGGGACAAAGTCCGGGTTCGGGTCCGGACAGAACCCGAACTTTGTCCCGGACCCCGAACCCCATTGAAATCAATGGGGACACAGACTTTTAGGCACAAAAAAGGCTGTAAAATAGTCCTGGAAGGTCCTAGAGGTCTGCAAAAGGAAGGAAATGTGGGTAAGGGTGGGACAAGTGACCTACAAAGAAATGGGGACAGGGAAATAACGTTAAATATTTTTAAAAAAATAAAAACATAAAAAATGCAAAAATGGAGATCATCTTCAAAATGGGTCTGAAAAGTATTAATTAACATTATAGGCCATAGAACTGTTCTAAAATCATCTTCAAACTGTGTCAAAAAAGTATAAATAAGCCGGGAGTACCCATATCACTGTTCTGCAAAATGTGTGTGTCA
>BLSH010153778.1:110743-125061 GCA_018402905.1 Glandirana rugosa
TTGAGACCATACCATCTGTAGGGTCCCCCGACGATCTACAGCGGTTTTCTCTGTACCCTTACTCTCCGGTGGGGTATATCCTCGCAGTAGATCGTATTGCATCAAGGAAATATGCTAGATGACGCTCCTATATGGGGTGGCCTCTCATTCCCATGTCTCTTTTGGCGACATCTAGCAGCCCCCTGGGATGTCTACCATACCAGAGTTCAAAAGGGGAATACCCTGTAGAGGCTTGCAGAACCTCTCGTATGGCAAACATGAAATACGGCAGCAACATATCTCAATCTCTCCCATCTTTTTCCACTACATTTTTCAACATGCTTTTGAGCATTTTATTAAACCTCTCCACAAGTCCATCCATTTGGGGGTGGTAGATCGAGGTACGGAGATGGGAGATTTTATACAACCTGCACAATTCCTTGGTTACACGGGACATAAACGGGGTTCCCTGATCCATTAAGACCTCTTTAGGCATCCCCATCAGACTAAAAACCTTGACCAGCTCCCTGGCGATAGTCTTAGAGGAGGTGTCCCACAAGGGTATGGCTTCTGGATAGCGTGTCGCGTAATCTAGTATTACCAGGATGTGCTGGTGTCCCTGGACAGACTTTACTATGGGTCCCACGAGATCCATGCCAATTCTTTCGAAAGGCACTTCAATTATGGGCAGTGAAACAAGTGGACTATGAAAATGGGGTGAGGGCGCAGAGAATTGACACTCAGGGCAGGATTCACAATACTCTGACATCTGCATGCAACCCAAGCCAGAAGAATCTCTGGGTTATTCTCTCCCTGGTCCATATCCAGATGTCCTCCCATTACATGTCCATGTGCTAGATCCTCACTAAGGCAACATATTCATATGTATAATTCTTTTATTCTCTGCATATATTGCCCTCTTCATATTGTCATAATATTGTTTCATATACCTTCATATTTATATCCTAGATAGAGATAGTTATTACTGCGCTAGGCTCAAACAATTCAAAGGGGTGAGTAAGCTGCCACACAACGACCAAACTAATCGTAAAAGATGTGGGGATACAGGAAGTAGCGCTAAACTCAAAACTTAAATATAAAAACACCAGATAAATCAATATCAACCTATAGTGAATGGTCAGATGTAATGGAAAGAAATGAGTCCCAGTAGTATGAGGATATCTCCTCCAACATCAAGTAATACAAACGTAGTGAAATATAAATTACATAAATAAACCGTGAAGGGGTGCATATGTATTATAAAAACCTATGAAATATTCAATCCATGTGTATAGTCAATATAAATAAGGGTATTGGAAAATTATGCCCAAAGTTCATCACAAGGGTGCAACAATGAATACTCCAGGGTGGTTGTGCAGGTGAATATAAGTGTTCAAATAAACATCAGTGTTCTATCATTGTGCAAGGCAGTATAGCCAGGCCAAGATCAGCAAAATTCCTCCAGACACGCCAACCCCTTAAAGAATGAAGGCTTACCGAAACCAAGATGTAATACAGCTATCCTCGGTTCATCCGGGGTCCAGTGGGTTGGGAGGTCATCACACAATCCTATCCGTATACGTCCAGAGATCCAATGTATGGAGGTCTTGATCCAGGCTCCAAACCAAGAGTGGTGGAGGGGTGTCCCGCAGGAGTTCCAAAATCAGGCTCAAATATGTGTAGAGAAGAGAAGACTCGCCATAGTATAAAAAACCTCTTTGAGGAGGTGACTATTTATTCAAAAATATAACAAATCCATAAGCTTATAGATGAACACAGTAAAAAACCTGCAACGCAGCAATCCAGGGTCAGCAGCACCCTTGTGATGAAATTTGGGCATAATTTTCCAATACCCTTATTTATATTGACTATACACATGGATTGAATATTTCATAGGTTTTTATAATACATAAAACCTTCACGGTTTATTATGTAATTTATATTTCACTACGTTTGTATTACTTGATGTTGGAGGAGATATCCTCATACTACTGGGACTCATTTCTTTCCATATTTATATCCTTCTGTGTCCATAATTTTGTGTTTCGGTGATGGAGAATGAGGTCAACTCTAATATTGCCCCGATTTGAGATAAAAATATACATTGATGTTCTCCCGTCTATATGTGCATATATATGTGTAAGTGGTTATGTCAATTATCATATGCACATATATGCGTATGCTATATGGGGTGATAAGAGTCACCATACAATGTCCGCTATGCCATTTCCAGCTTTTAAGTCTGTTTATATACATGTTTTAGTCTATTTTATCCATTACCAGCTCGTTTTATGTTATTGATATCCCCACGGTATATTGTAGTGTCAGGACTCTGGCACCTGATAACATTACTGCCAGTAGACAATAGCGGTCCCATCTGTATTATAAAGTATTCCCCTTTATGGATCAATTGTTCCCATATATGACGAACACTCAAGATATGCTACATTTATATTTATAAGTTGGCCAGTTTGTAGTTTGGTCCTTAGATATATATATATATATTTTGATGTCAGTAATCCAATAGGAAACAACTGTTGGGCCTTGTGGTCTACAAAAAGACGGCGGCACACCATCTCAGTTAACCTGATGAAAGAGCGCGACTGCCCTCACATTGCAGTCCGCACGCTCTGAAACGTGTCGTGATCTGATGACATCATCCCGCTGCAACCAGTGGAATCAGTGTCCCAAGCCTCGTTCTGGATCTCCCGTTTGCCGGCACGGAGGCGAACGTTCCCATCACTACGAACAGACAGTTCCTTCAGAACACATGGACGGCTGCCCCTTAGGTCTCAGGATTGATGCCTTTACCACACTGGTACCCTCCCAGTTTTATGTGCCCTATCCTTTTACCCCATGTGAGTAGCCAATTGGCTTATGTTTTTAAAAAATGTTGTATACGGTTTACACTTAGAGGCGCCTCCTCTTTGTTTTTTTGTTTTTTGGTTTTTATCGCCGAGGAGTTGGTCGGGGTATTTAGTCATGTAGGGATCCCAAAAGAGATCTTAATGGATCAGGGCACCCCGTTTATGTCCAGGGTTACAAAGGAATTGTGCATGTTGTACAAAATCTCACATCTCCATACCTCTGTCTACCACCCCCAAATGGATGGACTTGTGGAGAGATTTAATAAGACACTCAAAAGTATGTTGAAAAAGTTGGTCGACACAGATGGGAGAAATTGGGATTTTATGCTACCATATCTCATGTTTGCCATACGAGAGGTTCCTCAGGCATCTACGGATTATTCCCCGTTTGAACTCTTGTATGATAGACATCCCAGGGGGCTGCTAGATGTCACCAAAAAACCTGGGAAGGAGAGGCCACCACGTATAGAAGCATCATAGAGCATATCTCCTCAACGCAGGATGAAATCACAGCTGTTCTGCCCCTGGTACGAGAACATACGGAGTGAGCCCAGGAAGCCCAGAGGAGGGTTTATAATCGGGGTGCCAAGACCCGGCCTTTCAACCCCAGGGACAGAGTGCTGGTACTGGTCCCCACTGTTGAAAGTAAATTCCTAGCAAAATGGCTGGGTCCCTTTGAGATTATGGAAAGAATAGGGGAGGTAAACTACAATGTTTACCAGCCAGGGAAAAGGAAACTGGAGCAAATTTATCATGTTAATCTCTTAAAACCATGGAAGGACAGAGAGACTTTATTGGCCGTGTCCCCTCTTCAAAAGGACAGGGTACCAGGGATACCTGATGTCCCCATAACAGAATTGTCTGTAGTGCAACAAAATGAGGTTAAAGAGTTTGTGATTAAAAATAGAGACTTTTTCTCCCCTTTACCCGGACTACCATAATGATCCAGCATTACATAATTACAGAAGCAGGGGTTTGCATAAATGTGAAGCCCTATAGAATCCCTGAGGCTAGGCGTGAGGCAGACAGACGCTTCTGATCTGGGACTAGGTGCCCTACTATCCCAGAATAAAGATGGTGAGGGGCACCCTATCGTCTACCTGAGCAGAAAGTTGAACAGGCATGAGAGAAATTATGCCATTGTCGAAAAAATAGTGCTTAGCTATCAAATAGGCCTTAGAGGCCCTGAGATACTATCTGTTAGGAGGACGATTTAAACTAGTCACCGACCATGCCCAGCTGAATTGGATGTATGACAAAGGGGGGAAATAGTCGGGTGACAAGGTGGTTCCTGGCTTTACAGCCATTCAAGTTTACAGTGGAGCATAGGGTGGGAAAGCTCCAAAACAATGCATATGCCATTTCCTGGCTCCACTGTAGGGTTGGAACAGTTGCTCAGCCACAGGGACTTCAGCAGAGGGGCTGGGATATGTGACATTATGCAAGGTAAAGTAGTAGATGGACGCTATGGGGTTGATTTACTAAAGATTGAAAGTGCAAATTTTGGTGCAGCTCCACACAGAAACCAATCAGCTTCAAGGTTTTATTGTCAAAGCTTGATTGAACAAGCTGAGGTTAGAAGCTGATTGGGTACTATGCAGAGCT
Organism: Glandirana rugosa; assembly: GCA_018402905.1. Classification (NCBI taxonomy): domain Eukaryota; kingdom Metazoa; phylum Chordata; class Amphibia; order Anura; family Ranidae; genus Glandirana; species Glandirana rugosa. The sequence continues at coordinate 115,195 of BLSH010153778.1, forward strand.
GCACCATTTTTTGCACTCTCCAGCTTTAGTAAATCAACCCCTATGTGTCGCTTTGCATGCATTCATTTGGACTGGACTAAGGTGGAATCTGGTCTGGGTTTTACCAGCCACCATGGCAGGGTTGGTTCGGAACCGATTTTGTGGCCCACTGAAATGCACTCTCAACCATGGTTTAAATAAACCAGGAAGAGAGCAAGGGCTCGCTCTGTCCTAGGACTCTGAGAGCGATCAGCCTGAGAGAGCTGACATATGGAGCTTTGGCTTATGGACTAAAGAGAAAGGTTTGCACTAAGTTTGTTTTGTGGGCTTTGGAGAGTAGCCCTATACCACTCAGAGAGAAACACTGATGTTTAGTTAGAGCCGAAGAGGCAAGGATTTATTTTACTGTGTTGTTTGCTTTGCAATTGCAACCTTTTAACAATAAACTTGGCTGCAAGCCAGATTTTAAGAAACTGCTGCCTGAATTGCTTTTTTCCCAGGAAAGGTGATCCCCGCAAGAGCTAATGCCTCACAATATATATATATACTGTATATATATATATATATATATATATATATATATATTGTAAAGGAGTTAGCTCGGCAGCCGGTGTGTGTGACCCCCTGGAAGGGTTCACTACACAAAATAGGCACAGCAAGACAGCAGTTGCAGGTGAAAACAAAAAAGGCGGTTTATTTACACTATATACAATCGTAGAAAAACAGCAAAACAGAATAAACATCAAAATAAAGCCTTGGCAACTTGTCCATTGATTACACGTGTAGGTTTCCCAGTCTGTCAGCTAGGTACAGCCTTCTGCTATACCTAGCCCCTATCTCTCTGGTATTATAAGGAGCCACACAGGCTTGGCCTTACCACACAGGTTTTGGTGTCAAGCTCCCCAGTCTATTGACACAGAAACTGGTTCCAGGGTGAATCAACTCCACTAGGCCTGCTGGGAGCTTTTGTAAAGCCCTTAATGAGCCAGCTCAATTTAGCTGGCTATTTACCTCTACCCTTGCAAAACTCCCAGAACTTCCCCCTAATGGTAGAAGTCCGGATATATTTTAAACCTGGGGCAAATTTACCTGCCATCCTGAACACAACCAGGAGATTTTACCTGCCTGCTGTCACATACCCCCCCCCTTGTTTCAAACTGGGGTTTGTAACACACGCAGTCAGGCACGCAGGTACCCGAGATAAAGCATCCACATTCCCCATTTGAACACCAGGGCAATGCTTCGCAGTAAAGTTGTATTGCTGCAGGGCCAGGGACCACCTATTCACCCTTCTATTGGTCTCTTTGTTTAAAGCCATCCATTTTAAGGGTGCGTGATCCGTAACCAGGTCAAAGTGTCTACCCAGCAAATAATATTGAGGAGAATCTAACGCACACTTCACCGCCAAACTCTCTTTCTCAATCATGGCATAATTCTCTTCGTGGTGTTCCAGTTTCCTGTGTGATAAATGACTGGGTGCTCTTCCCCCTTCCAAACCTAGGACAACACTGCTCCTAAGCCCACATCTGATGCATCAGTCTGTACTACAAAGTTCTTAGTGAAGTCAGGAGAGTACAGCACTGGTTGCCTACATAAGGCTTTTTTTAAAGACTGGAAGGCTGTTTTAGCCACCGGGATCCATTTCACCATGGTAGACTCTTTCCCTTTTGTCAGGTTGGTTAGGGGCACAGCCTGTGAAGCAAAGTGAGGAATGAATCGCAAACAATATCCAGCAATTCTGAGGAACACTCAAACCTGCTTCTTACTGTTGGGGCGCGGCAAACTATCTATGGTTTTCACTTTGTTGTCTTGGGGTTTTATTACTCCCCTCCCAATAGTGTACCCCAGATACTTAGCCTCTTCCTCTCCAATGGTACACTTTTTGGGATTGGCTGTGAACCCAGCTTACTGTATGGAGTCTAACATGGCCTGCACTTTTGACAGATGTGAGGCCCAAACTGTACCGTGGACAATCACATCATCCAGGTAGGCTTCAGCATACTTCTGATGGGGTCTCAGAATCTTGTCCATTTTCTGCTGGAATGTTGCTGGTGCATTTTGCAACCCAATTGGCATTCTTCTATATTGGAATGCCCCCTCCGATGTTACAAATGCAGTTTTCCCCTTGGTTGACTCAGCTAGGGAAATCTGCCAATACCCCTTGGTGAGATCAAGGGTTGTCATATATCGTGCTGTTCCCAGCTGGACGATTAGCTCATCTATGCGTGGCATAGGGTAGGTGTCAAATTTTGTAACTTTATTCAATTACCGAAAATCGTTACAAAACCGCCAGCTCCCATCGGGTTTGGACACTAATACGATGGGCTGGACCATTCACTCTGGGATTCCTCTATCACACTCAATTCCAGCATTCTTTAAACTTCCTCTTGTATTGCCTCCCTTCAGGCCTCTGGTATTCAATAGGGTTTTAGTTTCACTCTTTCATCTGGCGGAAAGATATTGTCATGCATTACCCCAGATGTTTGTCCCGGCAGCTCAGAGAACACCTCTCTGTTGCGGAGCACAAACTCGTTCACCTCCTGTTTTTGAGGTTTCGAAAAGGTGACTCCTATTCCAACCTCAGGAATCAAGCAATCCGACTGAGTCGGTGACAGCATAATTTCTGCGACTAGGGATTCCCTATCCCTCCAGGCTTTCAACAGATTGATGTGGTATATCTGTTTTGCCTTTCGCCGTCCTGGTTGTCTGACCCTGTAGTTCACCTCACTCACTTGTTCAATTATCTCATATGGGCCCTGCCATTTGGCCAGGAATTTGCTTTCAAACATAGGGATTAGTACCAACACCCTATTCACCGGTGAAAAAGTATGGGTCTTGGCCTTGCGGTTGTATACCCTTTGCTGTGCTATCTGTGCTTGGGCCACGTGTTCCTTGACGATTGGCATTACCTGTGCAATTCTATCTTGCATCAGGGCAACATGCTCAATCACACTCCAGTGGGGAGAACTCTCACTTTACCAAGTTTACTTGGCGATATCCAACAGCCCTCTTGGGTGTCTCCCATAGAGTAACTCGAATGGCGAGAACCCAGTAGAGGATTGTGGTACTTCCCGAATAGCAAACATCAAATAGGGTATTAAACAGTCCCAATCCTTTCCATCTCTATTCATCACCATTTTTAACATTTGTTTTAGGGTTTTGTTGAACCTTTCAACCAACCCATTTGTTTGAGGGTGATACACGGATGTACGCAATTGTGTCACTTTGAACAACTTGCCCAACCCTTTCATTACCCTGGACATAAACAGCGTACCCTGGTTTGTAAGCAATTCCTTGCAAATACCCACCCAGCTGAAGACAAGAAATAGTTCTTTGGCTGTCGTCATGGCTGAGGTATTTTAAAGAGGAAACGCTTTGGGATAGCAGGTGGCATAGTCTAATATGACCAACATGTACTGATGCCCCCTAGCGGACTTCAGTATCGGGCCTACCAAATCCGTTGCGATCCTCTCAAAGGGAACCTCAATGATGGGGAGAGGTACCAGTGGGTTACGGAAATGCGACAAAGGTGCTGACTTCTGACACACAGGCAGGAGGAACAATAATTTTCTATTTCTTTCATGACCCCAGGTCAATAGAATCTCTGTAATACTCTCTCTCTGGTTTTCTCCGCCCCCAAATGACCTCCCAGAATGTGCCCATAGGCTAATTCCAATACCAACTTCCTATAGGGTTTGGGCACCACAAGTTGCTCAATGGTTTCATCTGCTTTTTGAGCATCCCGATATAACAGATCCCTTTCCACAATAAAGTATGGGTAACCGCAAGACTGATCTGGTTTCACTAATTCACCATCTATCTTTACCACATTTTCCTGTGCTTTTATAAGGGTGGGGCCTTTTACCTGTTATGTATCAAAATTTTCCCTGTGAACCTCTAAATCAGAGAACTCAACAGATGGCATGTTTTTGTCTGAAGATATTGGTTCCTCCCCAGGTTCTCGAGTGACAAGGGAAAATCTGGAGATTTCTCACCATTCTCAGAGGACACCTGGGATTCACCTTCCTGGTCTCTAGGGGCCTCCATGGGGGTTTCAGCACAATCCCAGAGTTCCCAGAATTTTGGAAAATCCCTCCCCACAATGGCATCATGTGGTAAGTGAGACACCAACCCCACTTGATGAGCTAGGTTACCTTTTGGGGTCCCAAAAACCACTTTAGCCACAGGATATTCTCTGGTGTCCCCATGTACACAAATAACAGCCACCTTGTTATTTCCAGAGACCTCTGTAGCAACTAAGTCAGCTCATATCAATGTTACCAGACTACCTGAATCTATCAACACAACAACATTTTTACCATTAATACACATTTTGCATAAGTGTTTTTCAATTCCCGATTGGCAGTGCATGCAACTGTCGCAAACAGCGACTGACGTATATCTCTTAAATAGTGGCATTCCATAGGTTCATCCACAATGGGGCAATTGGCTTCAATCTGTCCCTCTTGCAGGCAACGGTAGCAAATAAACTTTTTTGCTGCTTCCTGCGATCTTGACTGCGGTCGCCATACATTATGAAAACTTCCTGCCCTCTGACTCTCTCCACCCTTACCCCTTGGAGTCATCTTACCCGCCGCTGGGGATGGTCTGGTCTTAGGGTGGAAAGTCTGTGAGTCCCTGGGAGAGGTGGTCAGGTTCTCTGTAGCCAAGAACCTCTCTACCAGAGCTGTTGTAGTCTCTACTCTTGCTTCTGTTACAGGCCAATTAAGCAAGCATCAGATTGCTGCTGTGCTTGTTGCTGTGCTTCCAGACTTTGCTGGTGAGCTTCCTGCTGAGCTTCCAGATTTTGCTGCTGATTAGCATTTGCTTGTTGTAGACTAGCATTTGTTTGTTGTTGCTATCGCAAGCTGCCTCAGCAACTCTTCCATGCTGACCTTTAAAATAACTGCCCCTGGCTTCCTCCACCAACTGTAAAGGGGTTAGCTCGGCAGCGGGTGTGTGTGACCCCCTGGAAGGGCTCACTATGCATAATAGGCACAGCAAGACAGCAGTTGCAGGTGAAAACAAAAAGGTGTTTTATTTACACTATATACAATCCTAGAAAAACAGCAAAACAAAACAAACATCAAAATAAATCCTTGGCAACTTGGCCACTGACTACACGTGTAGGTTTCCCTGTCTGTCAACTAGGTACAGCCTTCTGCTATACCTAGCACCTATCTCACTGGTATTATGTTTTACTTTCAAAGATTTTTATTTCAATTTCAGATAATATAGAGAAAGAAACAGTACATCAGATAGTAATGAAAGCTTACAATCACCCATAAAACAAATCAGTTTACTATGAGGCCTTCTTGACTCCCTGGCTCTCTACACCTCTGCTTATAGCTGTTTTCTGAGCAGAGAAACCTCCACAGAAGAAGATTAGGGGGATAATATTGGTAGGCAAGACTTCCCCAACCCCAGGCACCCCAAAATGGGAGCAAGCTGTGCCCAGAGGGTTGAAATCCACTCCACCTCCTGATAAAAAGGAGGAAACTCGCAGCTAGCCCCCTTAGTTAAACCATGAGAACAATAGGGAGTAAGCAATCAGCTATATACGTATCAAAATTCTACTGATATTATGTCAGCTATAAATCAGTGATATCATCAGGAAAAAACGCTATCAGAGAAAAAAGAACAAAAGGAGAAAAGACAGGACAGTAAAAAAAAGCAGGGGTGCACCTAATGTTGGCCTGGTCTGACAGTGTCAGGAGGCAGAGTCTGGCCTGGTATAAAGGAAATACCTGTGTAAGCTGACCAGGGTTCCCAGATGTCCTCAAATCTCTTAGTTGTGTCCGAAAGGATGATTGATAACTTCTCTTCCGACATGATCCAGGAGACTTTCCGTATGGTAGCTGCAAATGAGACCTTTGGTTGTTTCCATGACTTTGATATAGTAAGCTTGGCCCCAAGCAGGATAAAGTGCACCAACTTCCTATTAGATTTGGATACATTTGAAATATAAGCATTAAGAAGAGCTGTCTCAGGGGACCTGGAGACCTGAGTGTTGGTCAACCTCTCAATAAGAGTAAAAAATTTTATCCAGAACTGTTGTATCCTTGGGCACCCCCACCAGATATGCGGGATAGTACCTATTAGAGAGCATCCTCTAAAACATTGAGGATCTACTGAGGGATAAATATGAGCAATTTTGGATGGGGTAAGGTACCATCTAGTGATAACCTTAACACTAGCTTCCATGAGGGTTGTATTCAGGACACCTCTGAAAGAGTTAGCAAAAGAACCATGCCAGGTCTCCAAGTCCCAAGAGAATTGAAAATCAACCTCCCAAAGGTTCATATAAGAGGCTTTTCCCAATGGAGAGGTGAGGGATGTGTAGTCTACTGAGATGCCTCCTCTTTGCTCCGTGGCATGTCCAAACCAGTTCATATGCTGTCATTTTGGGCGGGAGGGGTTTATCTTTCCAGATTTGCTGGAGGAAATGGGAAATTTGCTGGAACCTGAACCTTTCAGAGTCCGGGAGGTCAATTTTGCTTATACAGTGGCTGAGAGACATGGGTCCCATGGGGGTGAAAAAATGCCCTATACGGTACAGCCCCTTGTCCAACCACCACTTAAATGCTTTAATATCCAGCCCTGGAGGGAATTCCGGGTTGTGAAAAATATGCGCTAGGGGATTCAAAGGCGAAATAAGCTCTCAGCAGCTCCAAAGAGAGTCCCAGAGGGCAAATGAGTGGGATAATGTCGGAGAGAGAATAGGAGGTTTTTTTTTCGGAGGAATCCACAAAAGGAAATCTATGGTATAGTTCGGGACTGCCTGCCTCTCAATCTGAATCCAATCCTGTTTCTCGTGCTTAGTATAGACAGTGGAGAGTTGTGCTAATCTTTCTGCTTGGTAATATTTATGGAGAATGGGGAGTCCCAGACCCCCCTTTTTCCTATGACGGTATAGGTTGGTTTGAGGAGACCTGTATCCAGAGCCTCCCCAAACAAATCTTAAGACCTTACTCTGGAAAGTCCTCAGGTGATCTTTCCTAATTGTTATGGGCAGGGCTAGAAACAAATAGATCTCCCTTGGCAGGATGGTCATTTTAATTGCATTGATTCTACCAACCAAGAGAGCTTGCAATTCGACTAAGATTTCAGGTCATCCTCAAGTTTGCGGTACAAAGGGGGAAAGTTGTAAGAGTAGAGATCCTCAATCTTAGCCGTTAGGTTGATGCCCAAATATTTAATCGAGAGTGAGTCTCATTTGAAGGGGAATGAGTGTTGTAGCGAGATGACTGTTTCAGGTGATAGAGAAATGTTAATCGCATGGGACTTGGAATAATTTAACTAGAGTCTAGAGATTTCCGCAAAATGGTCTAGTGTGCGGTTTAAGTTGCAAAGTGAGGTGTGGGGGGATGTGATGAACAAGAGAATGTCATCAGCGAAAAGACCACATTTATGACTCTGCGAGCCACATGCTACCCCTCTGATGTCTGGGTTTTGACATATCGCGATCGCCAAAGTTTCAACAGCAATAGCAAAAATGATTGGAGAGAGGGGACAGCCCTGTCTCGTCCCTTTAGCTATGTCTATTGATTTTGAGTAATATCCCTGGAGCCTTATGCGGGCATTAAGGGAAGAGTAAAGAGCCTTGACAAGGCCCATGAAGCGCTGGCCAAATCCCTATCTCTCCAGGAGCGTGAAGAGGTAGGCCAATGAAACCGAATCAAAGGCCTTCTGTAAGTCCAGCAAGAGAACCATGCCTCGTTGTTTCGGGCCTTCCTCCCAATTAGATTGTAAAACAATAGATGTGCTCACACAGGAGCGGTACCCACGGTCGCGGTAACACCCCGCTAGTTTTAGCAGAGTTTTACCAGCGATAGGGCTCCGCTATGCGGGCGGGAGCGCCGCGCTTTTAACCCCCCACAAGGCATTAAAAAGGGGTTAAAAGTGCTCAGCGCTTGCCATTCATTTCAATGGCAGGGGCGGTAGAGCAGCGGTATATTACAGCTCCCCTCACCACCCCAAAGATGCTGCTTGCAGGACTTTTTGTAACGTCCTGCTAGCGCACCGCCCCAGTGTGAAAGCACTCAGGGCTTTCACATTGGGGTGGATTGGGGGGGACTTTTGAGGCACTTTACAGACACTATTTTTAGCTAAATAGCGTCTGTAAAACGCCTCAGTGTGAAAGCAGCCTAACAATAACATCACTGTTCTATACTCCAAGCACCACCAAATAGCACAGAATGAACTCCAGACTAATGTAATTCCACCATCTATATGTGCAAAGAAATGCAGTTTATGTGTATTTATGTGTAGAAGGGTTGCATACTTGGCAGACTGGTGGCTAACAGCTTATCGCTTCTACCCAGGAACGTAGAGATTCTGGGTTTGTTACTTCATGTAGAGAGGTTTTCTGTTCTCATAACGCATGTTCTTACCAAAATTATGTCTAAATTTAGTATTTATGTGTAGGAGGGTTCCACCACTATTGCAAATTGTGTCACGTTTTCTATGGGCAAGGACTATAATCAGCCTTAACATTTCCCATCCAGCAATTATTGCAGCTTCTTACCAAGGCAAATGCCCCAAAATGAGAGATGTTCTATAGCAGAATGCTCACAGTACTGAGCCATAACAAACCTTCAAAACAGATGGGATATGCCAGAAACAGGTTGTTCATTGGTTATCCAGCCTTCCACAGTACATCTGCCTTGGTTCATTTATTACACCTCTGAGACTTAGGACTGTTTGACATCACAGCAATGGATGCTCCATGAATGTGGCTAAGGGCTTTGCACTTCTGCTGAGCAAAGCTGGGGTTCATAGGTTCAAATCCCAAACATCCTACGTCCTGTAGAAAGGCTGTCAGCTCTTCCTGTGTTGTTAACCATAACTCATGTCGTTCCCCAAGTTTTATATAAATGTAGCATTTATGTGGACGAGGGTTCCACCACCATTGCAAATCTTGCACATTCTGTGATCTTGCCAAAAGTATTGGGACTCCTGCCTTTATACACACATGAACTTTAATAGCATCCCAATCTTAGTCTGTAGGGTTCAAATTTGATTTAGCCAAGCCTTTGCAGCTATAGCAGTGCAGGGACCTTTTTTTCCCACATCAGAATCAGATCGCATGAGTGTTCTCTCTCCTGCGATCCGATTCCTATCGGAATCCACAGTTAGCACTGCGATCTATGAACCAATCTGAGGGTGTCATTAATATTGTACTGACACCCGCAGCGGTTCACAGAAGGCAGTGTGAACTGCCTGTGGGAGAGGTGCGATGCAGGAACCGGTGCTGAAATCATGCTGGTTCCTGCATCGCACCAATGTGAACCTGGGCTAAGGCCGCTTTCACACTTGTGCGACCTGAAAGGTGCATGTCTTTACCCCGATTTTTTGACGTGATTTTGATGTGACTTGAAGCAATAGCTGTGTAATTCTGAGGTCTATCGACCTCAAGTTGTTTCAAAGTCGGACTACTTTGAAGTCACACAGATATGAATGGTGCTCATTGGAAATTATCTTCAGGCCCCTTTCACACTTGTGTGACTTTTCCTGCGACTTGGGACTGCAAAGTGACATGACAAGCCGTTCCCCATGATTTTCAATGAGTACCATTGATATCTGTGCGACTTCAAGTTGCAGTGACTTCAAAGTAGTCCCCGCACTACTTTGGTCTGACTTTGATGCGACTTGAGGTCCATAGACCTCAGGATTACACAGCTATTGCTTCAAGTCACATCAAAATCACTGCAAAACATTGCAGCAAAACATTGCGGCAAATCACTGTAAAAATGCACAAATTTCAAGTCACACAAGTGTGAAAGAACAACCCCTGAAAAACAACCCCACACCATAACCCCCCCTCCTGATTTGGACCAGTGCACAAAGCAAGGTCCATAAAGACATGGATGAGTGAGTTTGGGGTGG
>BLSH010153778.1:178007-190178 GCA_018402905.1 Glandirana rugosa
AGGATGAGTCGTCTCTGTTTTGGGGACACAATATTACCCAGACAAAAAGAGGGAAAAAACTCTGAGAAGGGCCACCGGGGCCCTCTAAAAACATATGAACCGGAGTGAGGTCTACACGGGTTAGTCCTAAACAAACCACAAAATAGCGACGGAAGCTTCTCAAGGACTAAGACGTAAACTGAAGCCCTGTCAACCGGAATAATAAGAACGATTCACTTCAACAATAAAATGTGTTTCATAAATTGGGAGACCCTAGTTACAGAGTAAATGTCGAACACTCCTTGTCCCCTCTCTTTAGGAAATAAAGGGGAAGACGAGGAGGACTCATCTCAACTCGCTTGGAGACCTTCAAGCCCAAGACGGTTGTCCGTGCGATCGTTCGGGTTCCGTCCGGACCCGGACTTTGTCCCGAAGTTCGGACGGACCAGCAGAACCCGAACTTCCAGAGGTTCGCTCAACTCTACTCAGGAGGAGCAGAAGGGGAAATAAAGGATTTCTCTCCCCTGTTCCTCACAAGCTGTAAATGAGACATTGATCCCAGAGGGTTAAATACTTTGTGTAAAATAACAACTTCACTTAGCAAGAATAATAAGGCCAACTGTCCCGAAGTCAAATGCAGAATCAGGAACTCTTCGAAGGCAGCGATAAAACACCAAACAAATCCTGATTGGGCACATCTGGAGTGAGGCCAAGTATACAAAAATCTCCCGGGGCCACCGGGAAGAGTCTCAAAAAAGGGAGAAAAACAGACCCATTATAACACAGGGGTTTTGTCTCTGCTGAGTAGGAACACACCGTTCAGATATGAACAGTTTATCACGGGAAACAACAGGTGATGGTGTCGGGAAAAACTCAGAAAATGAGAAAAGAAGACACCAGTTTGGGGCATCCCCAGTATTAAATCGTGGGGGACGGAATCACAAACCCTCTTAGGTTTCTGTTTTTGCCAAACAGGATTCAAGGGACTCCCTGATGGTGGTCTTTTGGATGAGCTTTGTCGGGAGCTGGAAGGTGGAGGGGGTAATTCTTGGGAGATAAGCCCCAGCTGTAGTAAGAGTCTCTCTCCCTCTGCCAGGTTAGCAAAGTGAAAGGTTTTATTCTTATGCTGGAAGGATAGGCGAAAAGGGAAGGCCCACCAATATTTAACATTCTTTTGGGTGAGGACCGCCAACAGGGGTTTAAGGGCCCGTCTCTCCTGAATAGTGTTTGGTGAGATGTCCGCAAATATCTGTACAGGATGACCCTGGATATTGATGGTGTCAGCACTGCGGGACTTCCTCATGATTTCCTCTTTGACCCCATAATGATGAGGTTTAACGACAATATCCCTGGGTAGGCTGTCTTGACGTGGAGGGACCAGGGCTCTATGAGCCCTGTCCAAATCAAGCTTCCGATTCGTAATATCAGGTATTAAACTCTTGATAAGAGTAATCACTGCTCCATGCACATCTGTGACCGGCTCCTATTTTCAAGGTCACCAATTTTTGCTAGGGCAGAATCAAGTTGGTCTTGCAAGGTTTGAATACAGGCAGTGTTCTGATTAGCGTGGGCTATTGTGTTATCAACTGCCTGTTCTATAGTGTCCATTCTTGTCCCCAAGCTCTGCAGATCTGCCTTGATGGAGGAGGTTATCTGAGCTGTGGTTTGTGAGAGGCCAGAGGCCAGCATCTCCGAAAACTTATGAAGCAGTAAGTTTAGTTCTAGTTGGCCCTGTTGTGGAATAGGAGTAGTTTGAGGGTTGACGAAGAGGCCATTAGGGGTACTAAGAGAAGAGGAATTTCCCATAGGAGAGTTCATCAAGGGAGAATTCAACATGTCTTCCATCGTCCTCCCTAAAAGTGATTCAGTGGAGGCCGGGGAAAGTAGCTGATTTGTTATAGTGTCCAAGAGGAGGCCCTGAGCGTTGTTTGTGGAGGATCGAGGAGAAGGAAGGTCAGCAATGGATTCCTCTGGAGCTGGCATGTGGCCTGATGTAATGTTGAACTGTACGCCTGCCCTATAGGATCTCTAAACTGTAGACCTTTTGGAGTAGGGTCTCCGGACCGGCATTCCTCCCTGAAATATTTGTTGCCTGATACGTTTGCCGAGGCTCGGGTATACCTCACTAAGACAGAGCCCTTTGTTATTAGCAATCGTCGGCGTCTGTGCAAGAGGGTGATATATGATCAATCTAGTGTCATCACCAATTACCAGTGATTTACACAGGACATAACCTTCAACTATCTGAGTGACGTCACTCGTCTAGTTGTCTGGAAATCATTTTGAGTATCGTGATACTTATATTTTCGTTCATCAGTGACTCTAGCATGATCCATTCCCTGAGGAAGCCCAAATCAACAGGGCAAAACGCGTCAGATTAACAGGATCATTATTCAGTTCATGGATCTACAGACCTTACTATCTTGGCATGGTCTCTTCCTTTTCTATGATTAACAGCCAGGGATGTTTGGTAAACTGTTTACCTCAAACCATGAACTGTTTGTACAGCTAATATTGAGTTATTAATGTTTTTACTCTAACTACTGGGTTGGCTTTCAGTGGAGCCCGCACCATGTGTATTTTTACTTGTACTAATAAATTGTTATTTTTAACTATGACTTTGATGTAATTCTTCAGGGAAGGGAGTTATCAGCACCTTTAAAGTCCCATTCTTCTCTTTTCAGTTTTTGATTGTTTCCTATACTAGGGATGTGGTGCTGGTGTTACTCTGCTAGACTTTTTTTTTTCGCCTGATGTAATGTTAGTCGCCATTTTGCAGGGTTCTAGAGGTTGATCCCCAAAAAGGAGTTGACAATGTAACTCCTTCTTGCTGTGTGGTCCAGGCATATAGTGGGTTAAAATAGGACTTCTGAATCTCGGGCTTGCTAATAAGTGATCCCCTTCTGTGCTGTTAATGTAGCCTTAATTCAAGCACATTGACCCTCAATTGCCTGAGTGTAAAAAACTGTGTCTAAAGAGTCAGTTAGCCCTGGGAGGAGGGCGTAGTGAGTTGCACTATGGTTGGGATAGGATCCAAGGTTGAGAGTGTCTCCCCTTTAAGTAATTGCAACCTCTCCTGACACCGTCATACAAAGTAGGCCCAAGCCACGGTTCCAATTAGGTGGCCGTCACCGCTCGCGGGTTCCTGGATGTCTGCGTGGGTCTTTTTAGCTGGGGGAGGTGCCCGTAGCTGGTCCTCAGAGGATTTATGTGGGGTAATCTTGTCCCCCCCCCAAGCCGCCTTACCAGGTTGGAGCCGGGTATCCAGGCACTAAGGCCGGCAAGATGGCACCGCGCAGGCCGGAGCCGCAGCCTCGATTTTGGAGATCAGTCCGGGGAGGGTTCCCGCCTGGTCCCGGCTGAGGCCCGCTTCTTCTATGTGGTTCCCCCAAATATCAAGGGGGTCCTCAGGAGAGAGCCTCGTCCCTTGCTCCTCAGAAAAGGGTTTGGCCGGCCGAAGAGAGACGGAGCTCCGGGATTAGGCTACCATACGCACATGCGCACTCAAAAAAATGTGTTAATTTCCTTTTGATTTGTTATTTACATAAGTTTGTTTAGTTAGATTTGTTTCATTTGTTTAATCCATTTTCAGAATTTGTTTTGTTTATTCATTTTTGAATCAATTAGAAACGTTTTTGAATCATTCTCGAATTCAAAACGTTTTCGAATTTGAATGGTTTTGAAATTCGAATCATTTTCAAATTCGAATAGTTTTCGAACTGTTTTCCAATTTTCAAGGAGAATGGGTTAGAGTGGAAAGTGGAGGAATAGAATGTAAAAAACAGAAATTTAAAGAATATAATGTGGTGGAGTGGAACAGAGCTGTTTTACTCTGTTGTATTCTATTCTTTTGTTTTCTGTTATATTTTTTTCTAGTCTATTGTTTTTTTTCTGTTCTTTACCTTTGTTTTCTATTTTATTTTGTTCTCTTTGGAAATTGGAAAACTATTCAAATTTAAGGACGTTTTCAAATTTGAATTTGAAAACTTTTCAAATTCAAATTTGAAAACTATTCGAATTCAAAAAGTATTTGAAAATGATTCAAAAATTATTTGAATTTGAATTTTGTCCAAATTTTCTTTTTCATTATTTCGGATTCGTTTAAATTCAGTACTATTGTAGTTCGGAAATTCAGATACATCTGAATTTCTGAAAAATGAAAATTCGTCCGAACTGTAATTCGGAATGAAACTAAATGCACATGTCTAATCTATTGGCATGACTGGACATTGAGTGGACATTGTACTTATTTCTACTATCTAACATTAGAGCAGATGGTTCTAATGAGCTTCAAAAGCTAAGAAAGAAAAAGCTGCAATTAATGCTTTTTATGTCCCCAGGGTGGCCTTGGCATTAGGATAATACTGAATTCTAGGAACACTAATTTAGAAGCTATGTCCATTTATATATTTTTTATATAACACTTATATGCATACAAAGATATTAGTTAAATGCAAAATGAAACCCGAGAAGAGCAGCAGCTCCTTGAAAAAGCGTGTAAGATTCCCAAGTATAAAATATGCCAATCCTGTTAAAAAACTGACAAATGAAAATTAATGTTTTCACTAAATGTTCTAAGTAGTAACACAACTATTTGAAGTGCCAGTTATTATTTTTGAGTTGGTACAGGGAATAGATTTATAAAGCTAAATAAATAACCTTAATTTTCATATACAGAACACCAAACTTTTCTTCCATTCAACATAGAGTTACTAAATTTTATGAATAGTTCCCGACAGTCCTCATTAAATTAACTAACTAGTAAACAGTTGTCATCACAACCAATAGTAGCAAGCACTATGCTAATTATATGATTTAGGAATGTGTTTTGAATTTCTAATATATGCTTATAAGTCATATGTATTTACATTTTATTAAGGAACATTATTTTAGAATCAAGAGCAAGAAAAATGGTGCAAAGAACACAGAATACTGGATTATATACGGTACTTTATGTTATACTGCTAATTACTTTATCTAGATAAGATAAAAAATCCTGCAGTTTGTAATTACATTTTATTTGATTTACAGTTCAACAGCAATTCACCCCCAGTGTAATGATAATTATGTTTCATATTTACATTTTTATCATCTTAAAAGGTCATTTCTTGCAAATACTTAAACAACTTGTAATATAATGCAACCATGATGTAGTTTGGATCATATTTCTTGACTCTTCTGCAAAATTTTCAGATCAGAGTGTATTAATTTGTCTTGCTATTCATGTATTTTAATGTGATTACACTGTGTAGTGTAGGTCATTTTTAAATAGCTATATAGTTAACATGACACCTAAGAACTCCAAAGTAACTAGAATAGTTGTTTATTGTTACTGGTCTTACCCAAACAGCAAAGAGATTACATGGAGGGTAGTCACAATTCAGTATCTGGCCAACCTTGTGACTCTGATTGGTCCAGGGTAGCTTGAGGTGTGGTTTGGGTTAAGATGTGCCTTCTATCTTTAATAATGAACTAAATTATTATACTGACATATGCTGATATTTTTTAGAAAATGGCATGATCAGAAGATATTTATAGATTCCCAATTGCTCCAGGCCATGAAAACACTTTTAAAGGAGTCTGAATAAGCATGCATTATTAGAGAAAGAGGTTAATTTATGAAAGGCAAAGAGGCTGTTCACTTTTCAAGCTATTCCCTTAGCTTAGTAAAAGAGGTGCAGCTCTAATGATTTCCATCTTCCAATTATGTGTAAGTAGAGTTGAGCGAACTTCTAGAAGTTCGGGTTCTGCTGGTTCGGCCGAACTTCAGGACACAGTCCGGGTTCGGGTCCGGACAGAACCCGAACTTTGCCCCGGACCCCGAACCCCATTGAAATCAATGGGGACCCGAACTTTTAGGCACAAAAATGTCTGTAAAAAAGTCCTGGAAAGTCTTAGAGGTCTGCAAAAGGAAGGAAAATTGGGGTAAGGGTGGGACAAGTGCCCTACAAAGAAATGGGGACAGGGAAATAACTTTAAATATTTAAAAAAAAAATAAAAACATAAAAAATCAAAAATGGAGGTGGATGTGGACCATCTTCAATATATCAGAGAAAAGCCATATCCCTGTTCTAAAATCATCTAAAAACTGTGTGTGAAAATATAGCAGAGAGAAGAACAGGGATATGGCTTCGCTTTGCTATAGTTTCACACACAGTTTCCAGATGATTGTAGAACGGTGATATGGGTTCTCCCGGTTTTAGATTAAGTTTAACACACAGTTTCCAGATGATTGTAGAACAGTTATATGGGTTCTCCCGGTTTTAGATAAAGTTTAACACACAGTTTCCAGATGATTGTAGAACAGTGATATGGGTTCTCCCGGTTTTAGGTTAAGTTTAACACACAGTTTCCAGATGATTGTAGAACAGTGACATGGGTTCTCCCGGTTTTAGAAAAAGTTTAACACACAGTTTCCAGATGATTGTAGAACAGTGATATGGGTTCTCCCGGCTAATTTATACTTTTTTTACACAGTTTGAAGATGATTTTAGAACAGTGATATGGCTTCTACCGTTAATTAATACTTTTCTCACACAGTTTGAAGATGGTCCACATCCACCTCCATTTTTGATTTTTTATGTTTTTATTTTTTTTAAATATTTAAAGTTATTTCCCTGTCCCCATTTCTTTGTAGGGCACTTGTCCCACCCTTACCCCCATTTTCCTTCCTTTTGCAGACCTCTAGGACTTTCCAGGACTTTTTTACAGCAATTTTCAGAACTTTTAGTAAAATTACCAGAACCCCGGACCTGAACCCAGACTTTTTTTGAAAAGTCCGGGTTCGGGTCCGGGTCCCGGACACCCAAAAGTTCGGTACGGACCCGAACTTTACAGTCAGGGTTCGCTCAACACTGTGTGTAAGCAAAAATACTATTTTTTTTAATGTACCTTGAATGTGATTGGGTATTGTTTGCAAAGTGATTTTTTTCACCAAAGTCACAGCTAAGGGAAACTTCCCCTTTGCAAAGTGAACAGTCTAATTGCTTTTAGTAAATCAATATTAAAATGTCATCATTATTATTGGAGGTACATACAGTATATGTATTTAACTTTGAGAATCCCTTTATTCTAAGGAATCGTAAAGAGCATTTGTTAGGATGGTCAAGCTTTTTTTTTTTTTTTTCAAAAAAGTAGCTACATTTTTTGCCATATCTCTAAATTGGTGAAATGTGTTCCTTGAAAAATGGTTTAGGTAACAATTTATCATTAAACAATTTCTGTTTTGGTTAAAAGGTGAATAAAACAGCCAGCAGAGTCTACCATTCACGGTTCAGAATAGAAGGGAGGAGGCTTGAAAATTATTTTGAGGAAACAAGAAATAACCTAAACCTGAAAACAAGATAAATATACTGTTGGATAGAGACTCTGTGCAATGCTTGGTCTTTAACAGTGTTGAGTTGAACATACCTGGGTTTGGTCCAGAGCAGATTCAAAAAAAATTATGGAAGTTCAAATGGCTTATTAAATCTTAGAAATCAGTAATGGCCAAAACAAATGGTATGGAAAGGCTGGTTACTGACCCTGGGGACATGTACCAAAGCAAAAAAACATTTTTTAAAAAAAAATTGTTTGATGGGAATCAGCAATTTTTAATATTGCTTTAAGTGAAACATTACAAATGTTAAAATTGCTTTAAGGCCCCTTTCACACTGGGGTGCTTTCTAGGCGCTATTGCGCTAAAAATAGTGCCTGTAAAGCGTCTCCTCATTAAACCCAGTGTGTCCTTTCACACTGGGGCGGCTCAGGGCGGTGCTCTTGTGGGAGGAAAATTAAACTTCTGCAAGCATGATTTTTGTGGAATGTGGAGAGTGGTGTATACACCACTCCTCCACCGCCCCTGCCATTGGAATGAATGGGCAGCGTTCCCGAATCGGCTGTACACCACTCCGGGAGTGCCGAATGCCGGCACTTTTAACCCCTGTTTAAACCCTTGTGGGGGGGTTAAAAGTGCCGTGCTACCACCCGAATAGCGGTGCTATAGCGCTGCTATTACATCGTTATATCACCACTAAATTAGTGACTGTAAAGTGTTTCCTCATTAAACCCAGTGTGTCCTTTCACACTGGGGCGGCTCAGGGCGGTGCGCTTGTGGGGGGAAAATTAAACTCCTGCAAGCATGATTTTTGTGGAATGTGGAGAGTGGTGTATACACCACTCCTCCACCGCCCCTGCCATTGGAATGAATGGGCAGCGTTCCCGAATCGGCTGTACACCACTCCGGGAGTGCCGAACGCCGGCACTTTTAACCCCTGTTTAAACCCTTGTGGGGGGGGTTAAAAGTGCCTTGCTACCACCCGAATAGCGGTGCTATAGCGCTGCTATTACATCGGTATATCGCCACTAAATTGGAGGCAGTTTACCGCTGACGCTTGGGTGGTCCCAGTGTGAAAGGGGCCTTACTAACATGTCTGGGGTACCATTAACCCGTCTGCGAAGTGGTGCACATCTACAGCAAAACTAATATTTATAATGAAAAAAAATAAGGTTTAACCACTTCAATACCAGGCACTTTCATCCTCTTCCTGATCAGTTTACAGCTCTCAGCGCTGTCACACTGATCATTGAATGACAATTGCAATTCATGCAACCCTGTACCCATATGAAATTTTTATCATTTATTTCACACAAATAAAGCTTTCTTTTGGTAATATTTAATCACCACTGGGTTTTTTAATTTTTGCTAAATGAACGAAAAAAAAAGACTGTCAAATTTTCAGACAAATGCATTTTTCATAAAATTAGGCCAAAATGTATACTGTTACATTTCTTTGGTGAAAATAACCCACATCAGTGTATATTATAAAGACTGTTGGAAAGTTATAGAGTTCACAAACTATGGTTATATATATATTTATATATATATATAAATCATTCAATCTTACTGATAGCCTCATCTCATTTCTTGAGGCCTGAAAAAATATCCCCAAATGAATAATTTTTTCAAAGTAGACAGCCCCAGGTATTTAGTAAGAGGCATATTGAGTTTTTTTAGAAATTGTCATTTTTTTTCAGTTTTTTGGAAAATGAAGAAATGAAAAAAAAAAATTTTTCACAATTTTTTTTAACTGCTTGCCAACCACGCGCCACAGTTATATTGCGGCAAGGTGGCTCGGCTGCGTGAATACCGGTGCGGTCATTCATGTACTAGCTTCTGTGGGTGCGCATGCAGCAATTGGTCAGTGGGGAGACAATTAGTGGGTCTGGTGGACTCGATGTCCACCTGCCACCCACAATCATTCCCCGCAGAGACAGAATAGGGGATCTGCCGAAGTAAACAAGGCAGATCTCCAGTCTGACAGGGGAAGACACAGAAATCTTGTCTTTCTGCTATGCAAGGAGACAGATCTCTGTGTTATCCCAGGCAGGCCATCCCCATACAGTTAGTAAACACACCCAGGGAACACAGTTAAAGTGATTGTAAAGGCACATTTTTTTTTTTAAATAACAAACATGTCATACTCACCTCCTCTGTGCAGCAGTTTTGCAGAGTGGCCCCTAACCCCATCTTCTGGGGTCCTCCAGCGGTGCTCCGGGCTCCTCCTCTTCTCGAGTGACCCCCACGCTTCCCTGGGGTCACCCGTGCAGGCGCTTCCGAGTCCTGCTATTGTGTGTATTCAAACAAACAGCGGGATTCGGCACAGCCTCCCGCGTCACTGAACTGAATTGACAGCAGGGGGAGCTAATGGATCCCCAACTATCAATCCAGCCAATGAGAACCGGAGCAGCTCGGGTGAGTTGCAAGACTCATCCCCACTGTGAGTTTGTTTTGGGCTCAGGTAAGTAAAGGGGGCTGCTGCAGATGAAAAGGTTTTTCACCTTAATGCATAGAATGCATTAAGATGAAAACCTTGAGGGTTTACAACTAGAGTTGAGCGGACACCTGGATGTTCGGGTTCGGCGGGATCGGCCGAACATCGTGAAAAAGTTTGAGTTCGGCCCCAAACTTGACCCGAACTTGACCCCGAACCCCATTGAAGTCAATGGTGATCCAAGCTTTTTGTTTTTTTTACAAATATTTTTATTGTGTTTTTCACAAATACAAAGAAATATTGTATACAAAAATACCTTACAGGTAAGGCGTCTGGGCAGGTTACATTTAGTGTGACAAAGACAGTGCATAGCATCAACAATTCAGTACAAACCACATAGAGTAGCAGGCAGGTCTCCTCCAGTGATCAAGAGGTTATTCTGCGTCTTGGAAGAAAGTGGCTATCTCACAGATAGGCCGAGGAAATGTGTGCGGATGATTTCTTGGTAGGGGCATGTTGACTCCTTTAGGTGAACCCAACAATAGCTCGGGGGGTAGAGTGAGGTTAGTGATTAATGGTGTGGAACGATAGGGGCGATTGTATTTGAAGGCTTGTGGGTCTAGTGGGTCTCCAATTATATTTTAAGTTTGCCTAGTGTATTGGATAAGTCTGCTTTCAGGTACCACTCTGAGAGTTTGAAGGGCGCCATGAACTGGGAGATCTCAGATTTATTAAGAGAGTGCTCAATGAATTTCCTCCATTTCGAGAAGAATTTTTTCGTGGATTTTAGGTTTGAGTTGATGGTGTCTTGTTTCTCCAGAAATAAAAGAGAGAATAGTGCTTGCTTGACATAGGCCATTCCGGGGGGGGATGAGTGTATCCAGCATTGCATTATAGCTCTCCTGGCTGATAGCAGGCAAAGATGACTCCAATTGGATATCTTTAGTGTGGGATCCGTGGGGTTATGAAGTCCTGGTGGTAATGCACTAAAGAGGCACAGCATAGCGTCTTTGGGAAGTGAGTGCCCAGTGACTGTGTCAATGAAAGCTAGTACTTTGTCCCAAAAAAGAGAGATGTGATGGCAAGTCCATAGCCTGTGGTGTAGAGTTGGTTTAGGAGAGCTGCACCAGGGGCAGCTACTGCGACTTTGAGAACCTGGAGTGAGCCAAGCAGGGAGGTATGTTCTGTGAGCTATTTTAAATTGTGTCTCTCTCCAGGTTTCTGCGATAATGAGTGAGCGGATCTTATTGTATCCCGAGAGTATAAGTTCCGGCGCCTCTTTGTTGTTGAGGATGGTGCCCCATGGGCGAAAAGGGGCTAGGGAGTGTTTGGCAGCAAGGAACTTGATGATCTCCCCATAAATATGTGAGATGGAGTAGTTGTTGTTTGCCATACAGGAGTCTATGAATGAGCTTTTGCAAGGGTCCGGGAAGGATCCTTGGCATGACGTTAGGTAGGATCTGATCTGGAGGTAGTGAAATACATGTGCTGGGGGGAGGGAGAACTCCTTCATGATCTCCGAAAAATCCTTTAAAGCATTTTTCCCTGGCCTGTATAGCTGGGAGACCCACCTGAGACCCTTAGCCGACCATTGTGGGAAGGCTTGATTGTCTAGAGATGCTGGGAAGCTGGGATTGCCTAAAATAGGTAGGCTTGGGGAGATTGCCGGGGGAAGATTGAGTAGCTTGCGTGTTTCCCTCCATGCAAGAATAGTGTCTCTGAACACCAGGCTCACTTTCAGGTGGTGAGGTAGGGCAGAGATGCTTGTATGTAGTATCGCCTTGAGGTCATAAGGGGAAGCTCGTGCTTTCTCTAGATGGAAATTGGAGTAGGTGGAACGTCCAGTGATCCAGTCCAGGCCGTTTCTCAGTAAGCATGCAAGGTTATAAAATCTAAGGCTGGGGAGGCCTATCCCTCCCTCACTCTTCGGGAGGCACAACTTCTGGAGAGAAATTCGGGAACGTTTGCCCTTCCATAGGAATTTGGATATAGCTTTGTGTAGCATCTGAACATCCTTATGTTTTAGAAGAAGGGGCAGCGTTTGTAGGGGATATAGCAATCGTGCAAAAGAGACCATTTTGACTAAGTGACATCTCCCGAAGAGTGAGAGGGGAAGGGCCCCCCACCCATCCAGCTCCTTTATAATTTTTGTTATAAGTGGATGATAATTCAATGAATATATTGAGGATGGGTCTCTGCCAATACGTATACCCAGATACGTGATGTGATTGTCGGCAAATGATAAGGGGGAAGACGATCTCCAAGACTTTGCAAGCCGGGGGTTAAGGGGTAGAACTTCACTCTTGTCCAGATTTATTTTAAGACCTGTGCAGTCCTTAAAGCTTTTAAGGATGTTGGTTAGATGATGAAAGTCGCTCAGTGGGTCAGAGGAGAACAGAAGTATGTCGTCGGCAAATAGGGCCGAACGGCATATCTGATC
>BLSH010153779.1:15538-32921 GCA_018402905.1 Glandirana rugosa
ACGAAAATGATACCCTTCCGTCTATACCAGACTCGAAGGGCCTGGTATGGATGGGGGGCATCCATACCAGGCCCTTCGAGTCTGGTACGGATTTTAAGGAAACTCAATGCCTCCAGTCCCCCCCCCATTGTGAATGAGTAGGGGTACACAGTACCCCTACTCATTCACCAAAAAAAGGCAAAGTTAATACAAACACAACAGCAGTTTTTCCAAGTCCTTTATTTAAAAAAAACATAAAAATGCTGACAGCGGGAGGCCAATCAGCGAGTCCTGCTAATCATTCAGGAGACAGGCAGAATGGTGGTCTGCCTATATAAACAAGGCAGGTCGCCATTCTGTGAGAAGGAAAGGTAGTGATCCTGTGTTCCTACAAAGCAGGAACATGTATATCTGCCTTCCCATAGTAAAAGCACAACCCACACAGTTAGCAAGCACTCCCTAGACACACATTTAACCCTTTGATCAGCCCTGATGTTAACCCCTTCCCTGCCAGTGTCATTAGTACAGTGACAGTGCATATTTTTAGCACTGATCACTGAATTAGTGTCACTGATCCCTACAAAGTGTCACATAGGGGTCATTAACTATATTGCGATTCTGCCTTCGCGCAAATTTTAACGCACAGAATCGCAAATTCGCTCGCGAAAATGGAATTCACTAAAGCCCTCATGGAGAAAATAGTCCCAGAATAAAATTAACTATAACACCCAAACAACAGTGACTGACTAAAAAACTAGTCGTGGTAGAAGCAAGGGAATTGCACATGTAAATAATGTTTAGAGCATGATATGATCACCTAAATTATTCTTAAAAATGTAGTATCTTGTTTAATGATGATCTCCTTTTAAATTGTTTAAAACAGTGATGTATAACTTAAAATATCATTGAAAGTCTGAAAAGAGCCAAATTCCCCCTTTTTTCCTGACTATTCATCAGCACAACTGAGCATGCTCAGACAAGAAAATTCCCTCATTTTAAATCCCATGCCTTTTTTAGAGGGCGGTATAGTAAATTCACAAATTCGCACTTGCCTATAATGCCTTCTTGAGAAGCCCAATGCAAGTTTCAGCCATTGATTCTAATAATACAATTGTAACTTCCCTAAAGAAATCCTTTTCATGTCGAGATGAAATGCATCTTTCTTTCAAACAAATTGTCCCTGCAACAATGTTGCTATTTCATCATCTAATTTGTTTTTAAGAATGTTACAATGTACAATCTTCTCATGTTTTTCTCTGTTTTTTCTTGTTGCTGTCCATCTCATAAAAATCTTTTTCCAAACTCAAACTTTCCCAAGCACCACCAAATAGCACAGAATAAACTCCAGAGTAATGTAATTCCACCACCTATATGTGCAAAGAAATGCAGTACATGTGTATTTATGTGTAGGAGGGTTGCACACTCGGCAGACTGGTGGCTAACAGCTTAACGCTTCTACCTAGGATCATAGAGGTTCTGGGTTCGCGTCCTGAGAATATCACTTCATGTAGAGAGGTGTTCTTGCCAAAATTATGTCTAAATGTAGTATTTATGTGTAGGAGGGTTCCACCACTATTGCAATTTGTGTCACATGTTTTCTATGGGCAAGGACTATAATCAGCCTTAACATTTCCCATTCAGCAATTATTGCAGCTTCTTACCAAGGCAAATGCCCCAAAATGAGAGATGTTCTATAGCAGAATGCTCACCGTACTGAGCCATAACAAACCTTCAAAACATATGGCATATGCCAGAAACAGGTTTTTCAATGGTTATCCAGCCTTCCACAGTACATCTGCATTGGTTCATTTATTGCACCCCTGAGACTTAGGACCGTTTGACATCACAGCAATGAATGCTCCATGAATGTGGCTAAGGGCTTAGCACTTCTGCTGAGCAAAGCTGGGGTTCATAGATTCAAATCCCAAACATGCTACGTCCTGTAGAAAGGCTGTCAGCTCTTCCTGTGTTGTTAAACACAAATCATGTCCTTCCCCAAGTTTTATATAAATGTAGCATTTATGTGGATGAGGGTTCCACCACCATTGCAAATCTTGCACAATCTGCGATCTTGCCAAAAGTATTGGGACGTCTGCCTTTATACACCCATGAACTTTAATAGCATCCCAATCTTAGTCTGTAGGGTTCAAATTTGATTTAGCCAAGCCTTTGCAGCTATAGCAGTGCAGGGACCTTTTTTTCCCACACCAGAATCAGATTGCATGGGTGTTCCCACTCCTGTGATCCGATTCCTATCAGAATCCACAGTTAGCACTGCGATCTATGAACCAATCTGAGGGTGTCATTAATATTGTACTGACACCAGCAGCGGTTAACAGAAGGCAGTGTGAATTGCCTCTGGGAGAGGGGCGATGCAGGAACCGGTGATGAAATTGTGCTGGTTCCTGCATCGCACCAATGTGAACCTGGGCTAAGGCCGCTTTCACACTTGTGCGACCTGAAAGTTGCACGACTTTAGAGTGATTTGCCGCAATTTTTTGACGTCATTTTGGTGTGACTTGAAGCAATAGCTGTGTAATCCTGAGGTGTATTGACCTCAAGTTGCTTCAAAGTCAGACTACTTTGAAGTCACACAGGTATGAATGGTGCTCATTGGAAATTATCTTCAGGCCCCTTCCACACCTGTGTGACTTTTCCTGAGACTTGGGACTGCAAAGTCACATGACAAGCCGTTCCCCATGATTTTCAATGAGTACCATTCATATCTGTGCAACTTCAAGTTGTAGTGACTTCAAAGTAGTCCCTGCACTACTTTGTTCAGACTTTGATGCGACTTGAGGTCCATAGACCTCAGGATTACACAAAATCAGTCACATCAAAATCACTGCAAAACATTGCAGAAAAACATTGCGGCAAATCGCTGTAAAAACACACAGATTTCAAGTTGCACAAGTGTGAAAGAACAACCTCTAAAAAACAACCCCACACCATAATCCCCCCTACTGATTTGGACCAGTGCACAAAGCAAGGTCCATAAAGACATGGATGAGTGAGTTTGGGGTGGAGGAACTTGACTGGCCTGTACAGAATCCTGACCTCAACCTGATAAAACACCTTTGCAATGAATTTGAGCGGAGACTGCGAGCCAGGCCTTCTCATCCAACATCAATGCCTGGCCTCACAAAAGTGCTTTGGGAGGAATGGTCAAACATTCCCATAGACACACTCCTAAACCTTGTGGACAGCCTTCCAAGAAGAGTTGAGGCTATTATAGCTGCAAAGGGTGGCCCAACTCAATAATGAACCCTACAGACTAGGACTGAGATGCCATTAAACTTCATGTGCATGTAAAGGCAGGTGTTTTGACAATATCGTGTGGGCTAACACATTTGCAAATTGTAAGTGTTCTTGTTTATCAGGTTCAATCACTATAGAGTTAGGCAGACACGATTGAATGACACTGTTTGGCGTGTACTTCCATTGGGCGTGTCTGTGTGCTAACAATACAACCTATGTTATATAAATTGCTGCAGGAGAGAGGCTGGTTTGCCCTGAGAAGAGGCTGTGTTATTTGCTGTGGTTTGTTGGGGCGTGCGCTGATATTGTGCATAATGACAAACGCCCTACTTGGGCTGTTGAAATTCGTGTGCATTTTCTCCATCAAAAGTGTGGCTTTGCAGTCAATGTTGTGTATTGTTGCTGTCTGACCATGCATTCATGGTTTGGGAGCATCTGCTGACCTTCTACTCTTTGATCTCATTGCTTAATCATGTACACAGAAATGCATCTTCGAGCAGAACCATCACCAATGTATGCGTGTGAAATGTGGGGTGGTGGCTGGTAATTTGGAATATGCGTCTTTTTAATATTTTGTATTTTTTTTTTTAAGAATGACTGGCTGTTTTTTTGTAGTTTTGTATAATCTTGCAGCTAAACATTTGTTGGTGGTTGGTGTCTGTTGAGAGTAGTTGTACTATGAAATGTGTAGCCTGCTAACCATTGTGAAATTAAAGCTATGTCCACTATAAGGCTTGGAAAAATGTTAGATTGTAAGCTCCTATGAGCAGGGCCATTAGATCCCAATTGCTAAATGTTTGTCTAAATGTACCACCTGATATACTAATGCCACTAAATGAATGTACATAATTGTGTTGCTGCTATGCAAATGCAAATTCTTGAGCTATTTTTTTCAATTGTTTTGGGGGGAGCTGGGTTTGGAGAAGTGAACCGTCTTGCTAATGACACATTATAAGAAGGTGTAATCGTGGATTAAAAAAAAAACTAATCTCTAAAGCACACCTGCAAGTAAATGATAAAGGTTGTTTAAATGGAGCATTTTCTTTTAACAGGTCTGGAGAATTGCAGGTAAGTGCCGGTTCACACTTCACTGTGCAAGATTGCGTCTGATTCACACCGCAGTACAAGTCCCATGCGCTGTCCATGCGATTTCAGCCATACAGATAGTATGGCTGAATTTGCATTGCATTCGGACCAAACTCGCACAGGACCCTTTTTTTTCCCACACCAGAATTGGATTGCATGGATGTTCATGCCCATGTGATCCGATTAATATCCGAACTATTAGTTTGCACTGTGATATGTGAGCTGAAATGGGGGTGTCATTAACAATGTATTGATGCTCCCAGTAGGTCACACATGGCAGTGTGAAATGCGATTCAGGAACCTGCAGTGGATTTGCAGGGTTCCCGCATTGCATAAGTGTGAACCGGCACTCCTAATGAATTTAGCTGGTGGATAGGCAGTGTTGTATGTCTCAAACTGAGCCTTTGTCTGTTATTCACCTGCCTATTACTAAAAAAAAAAAATGTGATTGCGATCAAATATTCGCAAGCAAGTGTGGCTTTGTCCTCTGACCCGGGAATGACATTGTGTTCACCCAGAAGTGCCTTTGCTGGTCAGGATCTCTATATAGGTGGATATAGCGAGGTTCCATTTCAGCAAAGAGGTGCTACTCATTTGACGGGTAAGTGTAGGAAATATACTTGTGCCTACACCGTGTGGGGGAGGATGAGGTAGCTATATTTGGTAGGGATGGGGTTAATTTATTTGTTCATGTGCGATCACCACACATTCACTTCTTGCAAGGGCAGCCATCAGAAATTTTGGGGCCTCTTAACCACTTGCCGACCGCCGATCGGCATCTGACGGCGGCAAAGTGGCTCGTTCCCGCAAATCGCCGTCATACGACGGCGGCTGCGGGAACGAGTTTAGTGAGCGCGCGCGCGCCGCCGGAGGCGCGCCCGCGTGCTCACTGTGTCCAGGGGGGCCAGGGAGTGGGTGTGGCGGCTTCGATTGCCGCCGGCTACCCGCGATGGCCCCCCCGGAGCGAGTGAGCGGAGGTCCGTGTATGTAAACACGGACCTCCGCTCTGTGTGAGGGGGAAGGGCTGTGATCACAGCCTTCCTTTACGTGAAGGCTGTGACCACTTCCCTTCCTCAGCTAGGCAAGCCCCCATACAGTTAGAACACGCCCAGGGAACATAGTTAACCCTTAGAGCGCCCCCTGCAGGTTAACCCCTTCACTGCCAATGGCATTTACACAGTAATCAGTGCATTTTTATAGCACTGATCGCTGTATAAATGCCAATGGTCCCAAAAAAGTGTCAAAATGGTCCGACATGTCCGCTGAAATATCGCAGTACCGCAAAAAATCGCAGATCGCCGCCATTATTAGTAAAAAATAAAAAAAAATTAAAAACCCCAAAAATGAATTCTCATCCGTAAACGCGACCACTTTTGCGCAAACCAATCAATAAACGCCGATTGCGATTTTTTTATCGCAAATATGAGGAAGAATATAAATCGGTCAAAAACGGTGAAAAAAAATGTTTTTTTATATTTTTTTTTTGTATTTGTATTTTGGGAAAAAGTAAGAAATTTGGGTTTTTTTGCAAAATTGTTGCTCTTCTTTTGTTTATAGCGGCGATCAGAAATTACGCAGCGGTGATAAAATACCACCAAAAGAAAGCTCTATTTGTGGGAAAAAAAGGACGCAAATTTCGTTTGGGTACAACGTCGCACGACCGCACAATTGTCAGTTAAAGAGACGCAGCGCTGAATCGCAAAAAGGGCTCTGGTCCTAAAGTGGGAAATCCTTCCGGGGCTGAAGTGGTTAAACAGCTTTAGACCTGCACCCCCCCACCCCTTCTGACCACCAACATTCCCCAGGGCCTTCCCACTGGGTCATTCCACCACATCCGCCCACTGGCCAGGGGTGTACACATGTCACAGCCCCAGTAGGAATTATACACCCTGTCACACTTACCGGGTGTAGCCTGCCAAGCATGACACATTCAAGTGAAGTGTGCAACGCATGCTAGTGTGGGATCCAAGGGGTTAAAAAAAAAAAACAGTGCACAGGCAGCGCAGCCTCACCCAATGCATGCAATAAGGCCTCAAGCTGAACCATAGGTGCTAGAGGTCCCAAACTTGGACAAGTTGTGGTCCAGGGGCCCTCTCCATGTGACCCAAGTTTGGTATTTTTATTGCCTATGGTTCAGGAGAACGGTGTCCCCAAACTGGGTGCCCCCCCCCTCATAGACTTCAATGTTAAGCCCGAAGTTCACCTGACAATTGCTGGTCAATGACTGGCCACTTTGAGGACCTAGTACGACCGAACCATAGATACCAGAGGTCCCAAACCTGGCCCAGTTATTGCCCAGGGGGTGCTTTATATGTGACTAAAGTTTGGTATTTTTATTGGCTATGGTTTGGGAGAACGGTGTCCCCCTCTCATAGACTCCAATGTTTAAGACTGCTAAAGTCTGTAGTAAGGGCCCTTGAGACACTGGGGCCCCTTACAACAGTACTGCATGTACCCCCCTGACGGCGGCCCTGCTTAATGCCCATGCGCACACATCACTTCCTGGTTACAGGCACATTACACTTCCTGCATGTATTCTGCTGATGTAAATCAGTAAGGAGTGTGTGTGTGTATATATATATATAAATGAGAGAGCTGCTTTTATATATATATATCCGAGAGAGTTACTTCTATACACTCCTTTTACACTTGACTGACTTTTCCTAAAACTCTTCATATCTGTGTTACTCAAAGTGGCACCAACTTCAAAGTAGTCTCTGTACTACTTTGGTGTGACTTGAGGTTCCTAGCTCTCATTACTACACAGGCATTCTCTGAAGTTGGGACAATGTTGTGGGCAAACTGCATTACTTTCAGGATAACACCTTTTGACTCAGGCCCCATTCGCACTTGTGTGACTTGAAAGTCATGCAACTTTGATGTGACTTGAAGCAATGCCTGTGTAATCTTGAGGTCTAGGGACCTGAAGTAATATCAAACTCGGACCAAAGTAGTTCAGGAACTTTTTAGTAGTAGTAGTTTGAAGTTGATACCACTTGAAGTCAGATAGCTATGAATCCTACTCATTGGAAATTGCGGGGTCCAACTTGACAGGCGACTTTGCAGCCCCAAGTCGCAGATCAAATTGCACAAGTGTGAAAGGGGCCTTAGATATCCACCCAAAAGTGGAAGCTCTGCTTATCTCCCCCCTTCTGATGCCACGTTTGGCACCTTTTCGGGGGGGGGGTTGGGTACCTGTTTTGGACATTTACCTGTCCACACTTCCGACAGAAGCGAGGTATGACAGAAATGTGTCACCCCTCCTCCTTCCCTGCTGCCAGGCCATTCAGAAAGCACAGTGCCCTTTGTGCATGCGCAGTAGGGAATTGGCAATGGAGGCGACAGCACCTGAGAGCCAATGGAAACATGGGCTGGGGTGCCAACATCACTAGCTTCCAGGACAGTGTCCTAATAATTAAAGTCAGCAGTTGCAGGATGGGTAGCTGCTGACTTGTACATTTTCTGTGGTGGGGGGGCTGAGGCACAACTTTAATATCAGCTTGGTTACCTAGATTGGTGAGCTGGGATTGAGCCCCAGCTATCACATGGTACTTCGGCTTATCTCAACAACCTGTACCATGTGAATAGCTTCAACTAATCACAGATCAGTAGTAATCCCAGCTGACATTAATGTCAAACAATTCTTACTGTTCAAAGCTCGGCTGGTACATTGATTTGTATGTATCAGCAAGCCTACATGATACATTTAAACAAGGCTATCTAACTCACAGAGTAGTTCAATGGTATGGATGGTATGACCTTATGAAAGCTTGCATTGTACTCAGCATTAGATGCTGAAAATATTCACCAATTAGCCAATGCACATCAGTTTGATATCTTCCATACTATGAATTCTTTAAATGCATGCAATGGTGTGTACATATTCAATAATATTATGATGTGGAATTGGAATAATCACACACTAGTTAACGTGCTGGCAGTTTGTTGAGAATTTTCAGAATCCAAGATTAGTAAATGTATTTTCTATGGCTGGTTGTGGTCAAATATATGGTGTAGTAGTTCCTCGAATACCTTCAAAGCTTACAGCTAGAGGTTTGGATCCTACCGGTGTCATCACTACACCTTGCATTGTAATTGGCATTATATTCTGTATTCTGAAAATATGTGAAGGCATATCCGCCAATGCCCATAATATTATAGTGTGGAATTGGAATAATCTCACACTAGTTGATGTGCCGGCAGTTAGTTTGTAGAGAATGAAGAGAATACAAGATTAGTAAATGTATTTTCTATGGCAGGTTGTGGTCAACTCTATAGTGTAGTGGTTTATTCCGATACGTTCAAAGCTTACAGCTCCAGGTTCAGATCCTACAGATGTCATCAGTACACCTTGCATTGTACTCAGCATTATATTTTGAAAATATGTGAAGGCATATTCACCAATTAGCCAATGCCCATCATCAGTTTGATTGCTTCCATACTATGAACTTTTGCAATGCATGCAATGGTATGTACATATTCATTAATATTATGGCGTGCAATTGGAATAATCACACACTAGTTAACGTGCCAGCAGTTAGTTTGTAGAGAATGAAAAGAATACAAGATTAGTAAATGTATTTTTTTCTGGCTGGTTGCAGTCAACTCCTATAGTGTAGTGGTTTATTCCGATACGTTCAAAGCTTACAGCTCCAGGTTCAGATCCTACAGATGTCATCAGCACACCTTGCATTGAACGCAGCATTATGCTTTCCATTTTGCTGCGGTAGTTCCCATACACTTTTTCAAACAAATAATGTTCATACAAACCTTCAATGGATTCTGCAGGTTCAAGCCCAATTGACATCAGCTATTCCCATATATACCGATTAAGAAGGCATATGCGTGGCAATAACGTGATTCTGCGTTCGCATGATCACCTATTTGATATGCTAATTGGCTTCAATGGGCGTTATTTTTTTAGCGTCGCGCAAACGCATATTCGCAAAAGAGTGAATTAGCCCCTTAGTGTCTGATTTGTCTGCGAGCAATGTCGCAGTCCTGCTATAAGTCACTGATCGCCGCCATTACTAGTAAAAAAAAAAACTAAAATAAAATAAAAATTCCATGAATTTATCCCATAGTTTGTAGACTCTAACTTTTGCGCAAACCAATCAAAATATTTTTTCCATTTTTTAATTGGATATGTCTTATAGTAGAAAGTAAGACATATTTTTTTTTTTTTTTCTAAATTGTAGGCCTTTTTTTGTTTATAGCACAATATTGAAAACCGCAGAGATGATCAAATACCATCAAAAGAAAGCTTGATTTGTGGGAAAAAGGACATACATTTTATTTGGGTACAGGGTTGCATGACCATGCATGTGGGAGGAAAAGGTTTAAACATTTCTCTTGTTAAGCAATTTAATTAGAAGCTAATCAATACTAGCCAATGTTTGTTTAAGATAAGAACAAGTTTCAGGTCACACTAACCTGCTTCTCCCTGTTTTATGATGATCTGCTCTCTATCTCTTGATAATGTTTGCTGACAAATATTATAATTGATATTACTAATATAGTTACTAGGTTTTGACTTCCACAAGTTCTGGAAAATAACAGAAATGTTGATGTAGAAAATATCACTAAAATGAGATCATAATGACACGGTTGTATCCATTGTAATTACTAGCTGTAACAAACAGATTGGTTGGAAAAATCCTCTCTTATGTTTATTTTTGCATATAACCCGAATTCATGCTACCAATAAACGGAGCACATATTGAATCCATCTGCTGTTTCCTTGTTTTTATTGTGCAACCTCGAGCCTGAAAGGAGTTCCACCGATTGTCCATGGAAAGAACATACTTAAACCCCTATCAGAATGGTGGCAGCAGTGGGATCAGTGATCATCCGAGGTAAGTGACTCCGTGTCATATTGACGCTGTACTTGCTTGCCTTGGCTCTGACAATACTGCATCCATTTTAAAATTGTACTTTTTGGGAGTACTAAAGTTGTTTTGAAATTGTCTTTGGTAGACTGTCCTTGGTAGACTGTCTTTGGTAGACTATAAGCTGTCTTTGGTGGACTAAAAGCTAATAGGGTCTTTTTGGGAAAGACCTAGTGTCACGCACCTGGTGGTGGAGTCTGTCTTGTGCAGGGAGCAACCACTCTTACGGCCCTGGTTCGGGAACCCCTGGTAGAGCAGACAGGAGGTTTCGGGAGCACAGGGGGGCACGAGGGTCGGACAGGATCACTGGTGATGGTGTGAAGGGTCCAGTTGCGGCTCGTGCAGTAGTAGAGTGGTGGTGCAAGCTGAGGTCGTCAACTGGCTGGCAAAGCGGTACAGGTGGAGTAGGCAGAGGGATCGTCAGAAGCAGGCAAGGTCGTCAACAGGCAGGCAGGTGAAGTACACAAGGATCAGGCAGGAGAATGGTCATGGGCAAGCTGGGGGTCGGTGCAGGTGGAGATCAATCAACGTCAGAAACAAGCCGGGTCACAGGAACAGAAAATCAGGATACAGACTACTCAGGAACACTCACACGCTGTAGAACGGACAGCATTTGCTACAGGAAGCAGGAAGTTTAAATAGGGCTGCTCATCCAGGAAACAGAGGAAAACACAACCAAATGTAATTAACCCTTAGCACAGTCTTTTCCTAACACCTAGTGGACGATATGTGGGACTCCAAACCTCTTTGCTTGCATCTTTCTTTCCCTGCATATTATAGAGTATAGGGCACCAGAAACCTTGTAAGGTAAGACAAGGAAGTAAATGTGAAACTGTATTAACTTTTTGTTTTCAGAAGAGATAATGGGAATGTATAATAGTAAACACTACCCTCCCCCTTATCCTGGGGAAACATGCAAAGATTGTGTTGCCAGGGTCTGTGGGACAGACTATTATCTAGTTAATCCTATTGTAAATATGCTAGCAGGATGGACAATTGCAATGGGCAGCAGTTCTCCATTTCCCCGGGAGGGGGCAAATGACCAATTCCATTTGGATATGGGGAAAGGACTTTATCTGGGAGACAAACAAGCCTTCCCATGGTATTTGGGAGACCCTGAGTGGGATGTAAATTATGAGAAAGGCAGGGGAGAATTGGCTTATAGTGGCCCCATTTTGGCATGAGGTCAGGGAAAAGGAAGGTACAAAAGGCAACAAGGGTGATGATAAAGAAGAAGAGAACCAGGACAAAAAGAAGATAGTATTGCCCAAAATTCCCAAAATTAAAAGAATTAAAAAGACTGAAGTGCCCACCTTTACCCCTGAACAATTGCATGCAATAAAGGCAAAGGTAAAACGCCCACTCATGTTACTTACAGGTATTCCTAATGCTCCACCTGCATAATGCCCCCTGTATCCTGCTCTCCCAGCAGCAACCACCCAGGCCAGGGATCTCCAATTGTACCTGATGCTCCATCTCTCATTGCCTCTATCCCTGCTGATGCAGAGTTTTTTACGGTTGCTAATTTAACCACTTGCCAACCGTCAACTGCAGGTTGACGGCGACAAAGTGGCTCGATATCGCAAACCGCCGTCATACGACGGCGGCTGCGAGATCGTGCACTGTGAGCGCGCGCGCTGCCGGAGGCGCGCCTGCACTCTCACTGTGTTCAGGGCGGGCCACAGAGTGGGTGCGGTGGACTCGATCGCCGCCGGCTACCCGCAATGCCCCCCCGCACTGGAAGAACAGAGGTCTGTGTAAATAAACACAGACCTCCGTTCTGTGAGAGGGGGAAGGGCTGTGATCACAGCCTTCCTCTACATGGAAGCTGTGATTACTTCCCTTCCCCTGCTAGGGCAGCCCACACACAGTTAGAACACGCCCAGGGAACACAGTTAACCCTTAGAGCGCCCCTGCAGGTTAACCTCTTCACTGCCAATGGCATTTACACAGTAATCAGTGCATTTTTATAGCACTGATCGCTGTATAAATGCCAATGGTCCCAAAAAAGTATCAAAATGGTCCGACATGTCTGCCCCAATATCGCAGTACCGCTAAAAATTGCAGATCGCCTCCATTACTAGTAAAAAATAAAAAAATAAAAACCCCAGAAATTAATTCTCATCATCCGTAAACGCGGCCACTTTTGCGCAAATCAATCAATAAACGCCAATTGCGATTTTTTTATCACAAATATGAGGAAGAATATAAATCGGCCAAAACCGATGAAAAAAATGTTTTTTTGGATTTTTTTTTTGGATTTGTATTTTAGCAAAAAGTAAGAAATTTGTTTTTTTTTTTGCAAAATTGTCGCTCTTCTTTTGTTTATAGCGGCGATCAGAAATGACGCATCGATGATCAAATACCACCAAAAGAAAGCTCTATTTGTGGGGAAAAAAGGACGCAAATTTCATTTGGGTACAATGTCGCACGACCGCGCGATTGTCAATTAAAGCGACACAGTGCTGAATCGCAAAAAGTGCTCTGGTCCTAAAGTGTGAAATCCTTCCGGGGCTGAAGTGGTTAATGAATGCTTATATTTTCATCCCTGTGGATGAAGAGACACAATTACTACTAGTTTACAGTTTTTCATGGGCGCCAGTTAAACTGGACCCATCTAGCCCAAGGCTATATAGGCTCCCCAGCAGTCTACTTGATAGCACTCCAGGCTACATTATAGTGTTGGACGCCCTGCCATGGTTCCGTCCCAACTTACTGTTGTGCACTCCCACCAAGATGCCTTGTGAAAAAGACTCATTCATTCATTGCTTGAACACAGCGCAGACAGGTCACAAAGTGTCTAGAAAGAAATTGCAGTGGTGTCTGGGATCTGTTGAGTATTTGGGTTTTACTTTGTCTTGTGGAGAAAGAAAAATCAGTCACAAAAGAGCTGCTGCTCTCATGAGTCTGCCTTGCCCACAAACAAAGAAGATAACATATTACAGCGCACACATGCAATAATGACAATAAAACCTGCAAGGCTATTTAAAAGGTTATTTAAAGTACCTGGACATCTTCAACCAAAATACGGGGAGTCTGTCACACTATATGGCCATAGAGTGCTTAGCCCACTCCTACTTCACAGGCCCCCGTCTCAGCACAGCCCAGGGGCCCCAGCTGCATGGTGTGCCCTTATACCTCTGTCCTGCATCCCACTGTAGAAGAACGTAAATTGCAGTAATTTTCAGCTGAAATATGAATACAAAGCACAGCCAGGGATTGGCCAGCAAGCCTGCTGGGTGTGCTCTGTGAAGCTGCAGCTGCCAGATTCGAGCTGTGATGTCAGGGATGGGCAGGGCTGCCCCATACCCTCCCCTTTGTCATTCCCACAGCCTATAGGGAAAGAGCCTGCGCTAATACAGGATGTTTACCGTTTTTTTTCCAGCTGTGTGGAAGCCCTGCACTCTGAAAGCCCTCTATAAAAGAAGAAGACAAAAGGGAGGTGCCTCTAAGTGCAGTATTCCAAAGGATTTATTATAATAATGGTATAAAAACACTCACATTGTGGAGCAGCATAAACAGCATAATCAGCGTGTTTTTATACCATTATTATAATAAATCCTTTGTAATACTGCACTTAGAGGCGCCTCCTTTTTGTCTTCTTCTTTTATAGTTACATGAGGTCTGGTTCAGCTTCCAAGGATTGGCTGCCTCTTGTCCCTGATCATCTGTTATACTCCCTCCTAGAGACTTATTGAAGTGGCAGAGACTTCCACTTATATTGTCTTGAGGATATCACCAATTAGACTACCTCGTTGCTTTCTATGAACTATTTTTGGACTGGGCTGATTACAAATTTTGAGCGCACAAACCTTTTTTTACTCTGAAAGCCCTCCCCCACGGATCCTAAGCAGCCTCCCTGCGCTGCTCTGAGAGTGGGGACAAGTGCTGCTCTGTGCAGCATGACCGAGGGGAGGAGGAGGGGGGTGAGCTCATCTGCACCGTTATCCTTATCTCCTTCCTCCTCAGGGAGGGAGATTGGGAGCTGGAAAAGAAAAGAGACTGCATTGGAAAAGAAAACACATCTGTGACAGCCAGCTACACAAAGGTACCTTTACACAGCTAACCATGTGAAAGTTTGGGGAAGAGGAGGGCAGAAGAGAGGTGTGTGGTTTTGTATGCACAGAAATTAAGTTCTGCCTGGTAATGATCTCACAATGTAGTACCTGAGCACTCACACCTTAGGAGCACTGCTTGGATAATACTGCTTTCTTTCACTACATAACTATACTTGTAAGGTCAGCTATTGGATAATTGCAGAGATGTAGTTTGCAGGGAGATGCAGGTGCGCGCCTATTAACCACTTGCCGACCTCCCGCCATGGCTTGATGGCGGCAAAGTGATTTGTTATTGCAAACCGCCGTCACCTGACCTGAGTATTGTGATTATCGCGCGCTCACTGCGTTCCGGGGGGGCCAAGGAGCGGGTAGGGGGGACTCGATCTCCGCCGGCTACCCGCGATGGCTCCCCCCCCCACAGTGAGAGAACTGAGGTCGGTGTATGTAAACACAGATCTCTGTTCTGACAGAGGAGGAAGGGCTGTGATCACAGGCTCCCTGTATATGGAAGCCGTGATCACTGCCCTCCCCCTGCCAGCCCAGCCCCCATACAGTTAGAACACACTGAGGGAACACAGTTAACCCTTAGAGCTCCCCCTCCAGGTTAACCCCTTCACTGCCAGTGACATTTACACAGAAATCATTGCATTTTCATAGCACTGATCGCTGTATAAATGTCAATGGTCCCAAAAAAGTGTCAAAATGGTCCAACATATCCGCAGGAAAATCGCAGTACAGCTAAAAATCGCAGATCACTGCCATTGCTACTAAAATATATAAAAAAACAAACAAAAACCTCATAAATTAATTCTCATCATTGGTAAACACAGCAACTTTTGCGCAAACCAGTCAATAAACGTCAATTGTGTTTTTTTTTTCTTTTACCAAAAATATGAGGAAGAATATAAATCGGCCAAAACCGATGAAAAAAATGTTTATATATATATTTTTTTTTTTTGGATCTGTATTTTAGCAAAAAGTAAGAAATATTGTTTTTTTTTTTGCAAAATTGTTGCTCTTTTTTTGTTTATAGCGGTGATCAGAAATGATACAGAGGGCATCAAATACCACCAAAAGAAAGCTCTATTTGTGGGGAAAAAAGGACGTAAATTTCATTTAGGTACAACGTCGCACGATCGCACAATTGTCAGTTAAAGCAACGCAGTGCTCTGGTCCTAAAGGGGGAAATCCTTCCGGGGCTGAAGTGGTTAACGATTGTCAAGTGCTCCCAGCTCAATGTGCTTTGTGAATGAGTCTGGGTTCGCACTGCAGTGATGCGGGAACCCTACAAATCCACTCCCGGCAGCAGTTCACACTGCCCTATGCGAACTGAAGGGAGGTGTCAGTACATTGTTAATGACACCCCCTTTTCAGTTGGCATATCGTAGTGCGATCTGCAAACATGCACAGGAATCAGATCGCATGGTTATGATCTGATTCTGACCCTGCGATAAAAAAGGGTCCCTGTGCGAATTTGATCCGATTGTGATGCAAATTCAGGCATACAATCTCTATGGCTGAATTTGCATCGCACAGAGATCACGTATGGCTCACACTGCAGTGCGGTGCGAATCATATGTGATCTCTGAGATTGCAGCAGTGCGAACCGAGCCTTAGTCTGGGGTCTAGCTTTGTGATTGCCAAAACCAGTATTTATTTAAAGTACTTTATCATGAAAGGAGTACAGAGGCTGCCCATGCTGCTGGCCATCTGAAAATTCTAATTGCCTGGATGTTATCCTAAAAAGTTTGAAATGGTTGAATACCCCACCATGCCTTGCTGGTCAAAGATCAGGGAATGTTGAAACCTGTAGTTCCATCATGCCTGGTAAACCATAGGACATTCCCAATGTAAGATAAACACACCATAGACTTCATGAAGAAGAATGATACGTCCATCTGGCACATACTGTTTTTTTCATGAAATTCACACAGGACTGAGCTCTCACATGGTAGTGGCATGTTATAATTTCATAACGTTAGCACATGGTGTGACCGTTCACCTTTACTATGATTAAATTGTTACCCTATACCCTCAGTGAATTCATACCACAAGAAATAATAGATGATCAGCAAAACATTTCCTAAACAACTAACGGTTGTGAATGGTGAGGATTGGATGGGAAGAGCTCATTCACAGAGCTATGTGTGTTGTCACAGCTTGATGCCCATTAACCACTTCCTTACTGGGCACTTAAACCCCCCTCCTGCCCGAACCAATTTTCAGTTTTCAGCACTGTCGCTCTTTGAATGACAATTGCGCGGTCGTGCGGCGTTGTACCTAAACAAAATTTGCGTCCTTTTTTTCCCACAAATAGAGCTTTCTTTTGGTGGTATTTGATCCCCTCTGCGTCATTTCTGATTGCCGCTATAAATAAAAAAAGAGCGACAATTTTGAAAGAAAAACAATATTTTTTACTTTTTGCTATAATAAATATCCAAAAATAAAAAATAAAAAAACAAATTTATTCATCAGTTTTGGCCGATATATATTCTTCTACATATTTTTGGTAAAAAAAATCGCAATCTGCGTTTATTGATTGGGTTGCGCAAAAGTTATAGCGCCTACAAACTATGGACATTGATTTATGGCATTTTTATTTTATTTTATTTTTTTACTGGTAATGGCGGCGATCTGCGATTTTTATCGGGAGTGCGATATTGGGGCGGACATGTCGGACGTTTTTGACACTTTTTTGGGACCAATGAAATTTATACAGCGATCAGAAATTTAAATGTCCACTGATTACTGTATAAATGTCATTGGCAGTGAAGGGGTTAACCTGCAGGGGGCAGTGAAGGGGTTAAGAAATGTTCCCTGGGTGTGTTCTAACTGTGGGGGGGGTGGAGCTGGTCGGGACATAACAGATCTAACTGATCCCAGTGACAGGGATCAGTAGATCTGTCATGTCCCATTCACAGAACGGAGAACCGCCGTGTTTACATTGGCGGTTCCCCGTTCTGAGGCTGCTACAGGTGATCGGCGGGTCTCGGGCGGACATCGAGTCCGCCCGACCCGCGGACATGCCCACGCAGCGTGCGGTGGCCGCGAGAGCGCGCCGCCGCAGGCTGCGAGTGCGCGCGGGGGGCGCGCAAGGGGGAGGACGTCCATGGA
>BLSH010153779.1:32931-46208 GCA_018402905.1 Glandirana rugosa
GACACTTACCCTGTACTGTCTAGATGACTAGGGACAGTGACCCTAGTCAATCTAGACGGATCAGTAGATCTGTCATGTCCCATTCACAGAACGGAGAACCGCCGTGTTTACATCGGCGGTTCCCCGTTCTGAGGCTGCTACAGGTGATCGGCGGGTCTCGGGCGGACTCGATGTCCGAGCGCGCCGCCGCAGGCTGCGAGTGCGCGCGGGGGGCGCGCAAGGGGGAGGACGTCCATGGACGTCCTCCCGGATTTTCAGAGCCGCGCTGTAGCCGTCTTTTGGCTATAGCGTGGTTCTGTACAGGTTAAGCGCAGGATCACACTGCCAATTTTTTAGTAGCTCAATCACACTATTGGGTTGACAACTATTGGGGCCCATTCACACTTATGTGTCGCAGTAATGTATGGTAAAATGCATAGTAGTGTGCAACACATAAATGGTGAATGAATGAAAGAATGGTTAAACATTGTGCTTTGTGATTCCATTCATTTTTACAAGTAGCCCATCACACTAGGTTCATACTTGTGCTTCCACATGATGTGTTTTTCATGCGCCCCCACTGAAGTCTGTGGGGCTGGCAACACACCAAAAGAAGTGCCTGCACCTTTTTCCAGGTGACACAAAAGCACACTGTATATATTGGAGTCAACAAGCCTCATAAACAATGATGGGATTACTCTTAAGGTATCCCATTATTGCTGCAATGTTGTGCATTTTTGGCAGATTTTAATGGGATTGTCTAAAAAAGCACAAGTGTGATCCTAGTCTAATTCAGTAGCAGGTAATGCAGCGCAACGCAATACAAAAGCTGTGCATGGTGATGCACTGCACTGAAAAAATAATGGTGTCCTTTTTTGGCTGTAGTTCAGACTGGATGGGCTGCCTTAACAGAACGCACATTAAAGGAGAGGTATAGCCACATTTTGACTATACTTTTCCTGTAGGTCACAGAAATGCAGTTCGTTCTGCACTCCTGTGACCCTTTTTCAGTTGACAGCAGGCTAAAGTCCACTGTCGGCTGACATCCCTCAGCTGGTCCAGGCACTGAAAAAGATCCTGACCATACCACCCAGAACAATGGATCAGCACCTGGCTGAGCCTGAGCCAGCCACTCCCGCCCCCTCCATAGTGAAACATGCCAGTGAGCGCTGGGGAGGGGGGGTAGAGCAGAGAACCAATGACTGACAGTCCCTGCTCTCTGCTCAGAGCGGAGGGAAGAACTGAGCGATCAGCAGTGTTTGATCACTCAGTTTTCAGCACAGAGGCAGCGGGGGACGGATGCAGCATCGGATCAATGCTGTATCCACCTTGGTAAGTATAATATTTTTTTTTTTTTTTTTTAAGTCCATACTTCTTTTTTTAAACCTTGGTACATACAGTTTTGTGTTTTCTAATGAAACTAAAAAGCCATGCCAATATGTAGCATTATTTAGCCACACTCGCTCATTGCCACCGCACGCATAGCACGCCGCAGGTCACCATCTCCCTGGTAGGGGCCCTAGTGCATTACTTTGCCCAGGGGCCCATGATGTCATTAAGATGGCCCTGCGTCTCAGTGGGTCCTACACTACCATAGAATGGGAGATTCTGTCTCATAACTATGGGAGCAATACACTCCTCCTAATGGGAGATCTAGAGAACTCTTCCTATGTCTTATGTGGACACTCCAGGCTACATTACAGTGTTGGACGCCCTGCCATGGTTCCGTCCCAACTTACTGTTGTGCACTCCCACCAAGATGCCTTGTGAAAAAGACTCATTCATTTATTGCTTGAACACAGCACAGACAGGTCACAAAGTGTCTAGAAAGGAATTGCAGTGGTGTCTGGAATCTGTTGAGTATTTGGGTTTTACTTTGTCTCGTGGAGAAAGAAAAATCAATCACAAAAGAGCTGCTGCTCTCATGGGTCTGCCTTGCCCACAAACAAAGAAGGACATGTTGCCCTCTTTAGGTATGATTGGTTACTGCCGCCAATGGATGCCTGACTGCTCATTCTATGATAACATCCTGAGACAAGTGACTCTGCCTGAAAACCCTGATTTTGTGAAATGGTCTGTTGAAATGGTTAATGCTTTTGCATATCTTAAAACTGCAATGGTAACAGCTCCTGGTTTAGGACTCCCTGAATATTGTAACATGTTTCATTTGTTTGCGAGGAACAACTGTAAAATGATGACAGGGGTTCTAGCACAGAAGCATGGTGGCAAGTTGAGACCAGTAGCCTTCTTATCTAGAGTAGTTCCAACTTTGGTAC
Organism: Glandirana rugosa; assembly: GCA_018402905.1. Classification (NCBI taxonomy): domain Eukaryota; kingdom Metazoa; phylum Chordata; class Amphibia; order Anura; family Ranidae; genus Glandirana; species Glandirana rugosa. The sequence goes on from BLSH010153779.1 coordinate 35,187, forward strand.
AGGGCATGCCGGCGTGTCTGAGGGCCCTGGCCTTGTGTGCAATGGCAGTAGAAATGGCAACACCATTTACAATGGGTCACCCTATGGAGCTACACACTACTCATCAGATGATGTTCTTGTTGAAAAATCTGCATACACAACACATGTTGGCCCTTGTGTTAAATGCTTTATTGGGGTTAAAATGGGAGGGTGATGAGTTAGCTCCCAAACATGACTGTATTGAAATCATGCACCAGGATACTTCCTCAAGGACTGATCTGCTCTCATCTCCAATGGAGGGGTGCAGACTGTCTTTGAGGATGGCTCCTGCTCCTGCCCAAATGATAACACTTATCATGCGGGTTATGCTGTTGTCCAATTCCTGTCATAGTCCTGGAGGCCAAACCAATTAATTTTCAATCTGCGCAAGCCACAGAATTGATTGCCCTGACCCGAGCATGCCACCTTTTCGAGAAGTGCGTCTCAAAAAGCCAGTGCTACTCAGGCTCTTGTACAACTTCCTCCCCTAATGCCCCCCCTACCTTCCCTGGGAGCAGGTACTTCAGGATCTTCAGGCTTTTGCAACTGCAGAGGACCTGGACTTTTGGACTTCACAAGGTTTGGAGCTGGACCCTGTTACAGGGCTCATCTCCAAAGAGGGGAGACCAAGGATTCCACAAGGAAGTGCATTCTTGTTCATTTCACAGTACCATGGTATAGGACACAGGGGATGGAAGGTCACTGCAGGACTGATAGCCAAAGATTTTTTACATATTGCACCTTCCCAAATAAAAGAAGATACTAGAAATGTAGTAGGCATCTTAACTCAGGAACGGAGCCCACATTGAATCCATCTGCTGTTTCCTTGTATTCATTGTGTGACCCCGGGTCCGAAAGGAGTGCCACCGATTGTCCATGGAAAGAAAATACTTAACCCCCTATCAATGCAATTGTCAGTTAAAGTAATGCAGTGATGTATCACAAAAAAATGACCTGGTCATGAAGGGGGGTAAACCTTCCGGAGGATTGTATATATGCTCAAAACATATTCCTGCGCTCAAAGGAGGGAAAGTATCTCCACAGTAAATGTACAAAATGTTTGCTTGTGACAACTCTGGGTAATGTGCCGCCGTGCTGCCTCTTGATGGATTGGGGAAGTCTCAAATGCTGTAGAAAATAAAAGCACACAAGGGTGCACCGGCCTAGCGCATTATCCTCGATATGAAAAACATTTATTGTAAAATCATAAATTATACTCACAAACACAGTAAAATCACAGGCGTATATAAAGTTATACGGCTCCACATTCAGTGGTGTTCCAGATACATTCCTTGACAAAAATGTCTGACGCGTTTCCAGGCTGTAGCCTCTTCCTCAGAGCCTCCTCTTCCGGAGGGCAAGTGGTTAATAAAGGACTTGTCAAAAACTGGTGTAGTGCTTTTATCAACCTTTTGAGCACTTTTTGGTGAATTAGTAAGATACTCATTCACGTAGGGGGTGAGATTTGTGGGCCTCCTTGTTAAAGGGGGCTTCTAGCAGCGTTAATTTAACTAAATTATCGTTATTCAGTAGACTAAAATATGACTAAAACTAAAAGACTATAACTGAAAATAAATTGTAAATGTGACATTAAAATGAACACTGCACTACCATATAAGAATAGGTAAGGGGCATCTACTAAGCTGCTGAAAGAAAAAAAAAATAAGTAAAAGGCCTTTCTTACTTTTCTCTTAATATTTAATGTTGGTATTATATTGAGGTAATATGTGAAATGGTATTACAACCAATAGAATTTACAGTTTTGTTGTTTTTTTTACAGTATCTCACAAAAGTGAGTACAGTCCTCGCATATTTATTTTCAATAGATATTTATTGAGTTAGAACAAAATTACAAATATGTAAAAGAAACAGTACCATACCAGGAGGTCCAGGACAAGTGGATCCAGAAATGCATTATAAAATCAGCCATAAAATAAAAATAATGAAAATAATCAATGTCCTTCGCCCATGAGGCCTGTCCCAGGGCTGCCCCTGATGAGGGGGGGGGAGGGAAATCTCTGCAGGGGGGCATAAGCCTCCCTCAGTGGCACTCCAGCTGGGAAAAAACTGTGCTGTGGTGAAAGAAATATCCCCCCCACCTGGGAGCCAGGGGAGTATCGAGACCGCTAAAAGGAATATCCAGCACATGACCCTCAATCCCGAGGGAGTCGAGAGATCTCCTTGACATCATAGTAAAACAGAGTATTGTCCAAAGTGATAGGTGTAGGAGACCCAACTGAGGTGCTAAAGGCAGGATATCCGCCCGCTGTAAGGACGGACCTGCAAGTAGCAAAAATGTCAGCAAGGGCATGATCAATTTATGGAGGAAGAGCAAACAGCTAATCCTAACCAACACTAATGAAAAACATGTGTCAAGACCCAGTGAATAGGTGGGCACTGTTACCTGAGAGAAGAAAAGGAAAAAAAAACTAAGCAGATGAAGGGTATAGAAGTAAGGTAAAGGATAGAAGGAGAGAAAAAGAAGGGGGAAAGAGAAGAGAGGGGAAGGAAGGAAAATGTTGGTGACAGGGAGCGAACCTCGGCGCCCAACGGGATGAGTTCCCAGGTTGCATCGTGTCTATCCAGGGTATCCATGAAAATACTTGCTGTCTTTTCTTGAGTCATGATGCAGGAAATTTTTTCCCTAACCTGGTGGAAGGAGACATAGGGATGTTTCCAAGCTCTAGCAGTCAAAATTCTGGTGCCCGTCAGTATAAAGGTTATAAGTAGAGTTGAGCGAACCCGAACTTTGGGGTGTCCGTGTCCCGAACCCGGACATTTGAGAAAAAATCCGGGTTCTGGTTGGGGTATTTTTTGCGCCTATTGAATAGCTGCAGGGCAGCCAATCAACAAGCGTTTGCCCTTAGAAGCCATCACAGCCATGCATATTAATGGCATGGCTGTGATTGGCCAGTGCATCATGTGACCCAGCCTTGATATGAGCTGGAGTCACATAGCGCTGCATGTCACATGCTAGTGTAGAGAGAGGAAGCTGCCACCGCTGTAAGGAAAAGATTAGCGTTCTAAAATCATCTCATACTTAGAATAGGGAGAGGTTCCTAGTGCTGGTATGAGGGATAGATTAGCGTTCTAAAATTATCTCATACTGCTATAGGGAGAGGTTCCTGGTGCTGGTGTGAGGGATAGATTAGGGTTCTAATATCATCTCATACTGCTATAGGGAGAGGTTACTGCTGCTGCTGTGAGGGACAGATTAGTGTTCTAAAATCATCTCAATGGTATAGGGAGAGGTTCCTTCCTGGTGCTGGTATGAGGGATAGATTAGCGATCTAAAATCATCTCATACTGCTAAAGCGAGAGGTTTCTGCTGCTGGTGTGAGGGACAGATAAGTGTTCTAAAATCATCTCATACTGCGATAGGGAGAGGTTCCTGCTGCTGCTGTGAGGGACAGATTAGTGTTCTAAAATCATCTCAGTGGTATAGGGAGAGGTTCCTTCCTGGTGCTGGTGTGAGGGATAGATTAATGTTCAAAAATCATCTCATACTGCTACAGGGAGAGGTTCCTGCTGCAGCTGTGAGGGATAGATTAATGTTCTAAAATCATCTCATACTGCTATAGGGAGAGGTTCCTGCTGCTGCTGTAAGGGATAGATTAGTGTTCTAAAATCATCTCATACTGCTATAGGGAGAGGTTCCTGGTGCTGGTGTGAGGGATAGATAAGTGTTCTGAAAGCATCTCATACTGCTATAGGGAGAGGTTCCTGCTGCTGTTGTGAGGGACAGATTTGTGTTCTAAAATCATCTCATATTGCTATAGGGAGAGGTTCCTGCTGCTGCTGTGAGGGATAGATTAGTGTTCTAAAATCACCTCATACTGCTATAGAGAGAGGTTCTTGCTGATGCTGTGAGGGACAAATTAGCATTCTAAAATCATTATATACTGCTATAGGGAGAGGTTCCTGCTGCTGATGTGAGGGACAGATTAGTGTTCTCAAATCATATCATACTGGTATAGGGAGAAGTTCCTGCTGCTGGTGTGAGGGACAGAATGGTGTTCTAAAATCATCTCATACTGGTATAGAGAGATGTTCCTTCCTGGTGCTGGTGTGAGGGACAGATTAGCGTTCTAAAATCATCTAATACTGGTATAGGAAGAGGTTCCTGCTACTGCTGTGAGGGATAGGTTAGTGTTCTAAAATCATCTCATACTGCTATAGGGAGAGGTCCCTGCTGCTGCTATTAGGGATAGATTAGTGTTTTAAAACCATATTATACTGGAATAGGGAGAGGTACCTGATGCTGGTGTGAGGGACAGATAAGTGTTCTAAAATCATCTCATACTGCTATAGGGAGAGGTTCCTGCTGCTGCTGTGAGGGATAGATTAGTGTTCTAAAATCATCTCATACTGCTATAGGGAGAGGTTCTTGCTGATGCTGTGAGGGACAGATCAGCATTCTAAAATCATTTCATACTACTATAGGAAGATGTTTCTGCTACTGCTGTAAGGGATAGATTTGTGTTCTAAAATCATCTCATACTGCTAAAGGGAGAGGTTCCTGCTGCTGCTCTGAGGGGCATATTAGTGTTCTAAAATAATATCATACAGGTATAGGGAGAGGTTCCTGCTGCTGGTTTGAGGGACAGATTAGTGTTCTAAAATCATATTTTGCTGGAATAGGGAGAGGTTCCTGATGTTGGTGTGAGGGTAAGGTTAGTGTTCTAAAATCATCTCATACTGCTATAGGGAGAGGTTCCTTCTGCTGCTGTGAGGGATAGATTGGTGTTCTAAAATAATCTCAGTGGTACAGGGAGAGGTTCCTTCCTGGTGCCGGTGTGAGGGATAGATTAGTGTTCTAAAAGAATCTCATAGTGCTATAGGGAGAGGTTCCTGCTGCTGCTGTGAGGGATAGAATAGTGTTCTAAAATCGTCTCATACTGCTATAGGGAGAGGTTACTGCTGCTGCTGTTAGGGACAGATTAGTGTTCTAAAATCATATCATACTGGTATAGGGAGAGGTTCCTGCTGCTGGTGTGAGGGACAGATTAGTGTTTTAAAACCATATTTTACTGGAATAGGGAGAGGTTCCTGATGCTGGTGTGAGGGAAAGATTAGTGTTCTAAAATCATCTCATACTGCTATAGGGAGAGGTACCTGCTGTGGGTGTGAGGGACAGATAAGTGTTCTAAAATCATCTCATACTGCTATAGGGAGAGGTTCCTGCTGCTGCTGTGAGGGATAGATTAGTGTTCTAAAATCATCTCATACTGCTATAGGGAGAGGTTCTTGCTGATGCTGTGAGGGACAGATTAGCATTCTAAAATCATTTCATACTGCTATAGGGAGAGGTTTCTGCTGCTGATGTGAGGGACAGATTAGTGTACTAAAATCATATCATACTGGTATAGGGAGAAGTTCCTGCTGCTGGTGTGAGGGACAGATTGGTGTTCTAAAATCATCTCATACTGGTATAGAGAGATATTCCTTCCTTGTGCTGGTGTGAGGGACAGATTAGCGTTCTAAAATCATCTCATACTGCTATAGGAAGATGTTCCTGCTACTGCTGTAAGGGATAGATTTGTGTTCTAAAATCATCTCATACTGCTATAGGGAGAGGTTCCTGCTTCTGCTCTGAGGGACGTGTTAGTGTTCTAAAATAATATCATACAGGTATAGGGAGAGGTTCCTGCTGCTGGTTTGAGGGACAGATTAGTGTTCTAAAATCATATTTTACTGGAATAGGGAGAGGTACCTGCTGCGGGTGTGAGGGACAGATAAGTGTTTTAAAATCATCTCATACTGCTATAGGGAGAGGTTCCTGCTGCTGCTGTGAGGGATAGATTGGTGTTCTAAAATAATCTCAGTGGTACAGGGAGAGGTTCCTTCCTGGTGCCGGTGTGAGGGATAGATTAGTGTTCTAAAATAATCTTATAGTGCTATAGGGAGAGGTTCCTGCTGCTGCTGTGAGGGATAGATTAGTGTTCTAAAATCTTCTCATACTGCTATAGGGAGAGGTTACTGCTGCTGCTGTTAGGGACAGATTAGTGTTCTAAAATCATATCCTACTGGTATAGGGAGAGGTTCCTGCTGCTGGTGTGAGGGACAGATTCGTGATCTAAAATCATTTTATAATGGTTTAGGGAGAGGTTCCTGATGCTGGTGTGAGGGACAGATTAGTATTCGAAAATCATCTCATACTGCTATAGGGAAAAGTTCCTGTTGCTGCTATGAGGGATAGATTAATGTTCAAAAATCATCTCATACTGCTATAGGGAGACTTTCTTGCTGCTGGCGTGAGGGACAGATTAGTGTTCTAAAATCATCTCATACTGGTATAGGGAGAGGTTCCTGCTGCTGCTGTGAGGGACAGAATAGTGTTCTAAAATCATCTCATACTGCTATAGGGAAAAGTTCCTGCTGCTGCTGTGAGGGATAGATGAATGTTCTAAAATCATCTCATACTGCTATAGGTAGAGGTTCTTGCTGCTGCTGAGAGGGATAGATTACTGTTCTAAAATAATCTCATACTGCTATAGGGAGACTTTCCTGCTGCTGGCATGAGGGACAGATTAGTGTTCTAAAATCATCTCATACTGCTATAGTGAGAGGTTCCTGCTGCTGCTGTGAGGGATAGATTAGTGTTCTAAAATCATCTCATTCTGCTATAGTGAGAGGTTCCTGCTGCTGGTGTGAGGGACAGATTTGTGTTCTAAAATCATCTCATATTGCTATAGGGAGAGGTTCCTGCTGCTGCTGTGAGGGATTGATTAGTGTTCTAAAATCATCTGATACTGGTATAGGGAGAGGTTCCTGCTGCTGCTGTGAGGGATAGATTCATGTTCTAAAATCATCTCATACTGCTATAGGGAGAGGTTCTTGCTCATGCTGTGAGGGACAGATTAGCATTATAAAATCATTTCATACTGCTATAGGGAGAGGTTCCTTCCTGCTGCTGGTGTGAGGGACAGATTTGTGTTCTAAAATCATCTCATACTGCTATAGGGAGAGGTTCCTGCTGCTGCTGTTGGGGATAACCTAACCTGGTGGAAAGAAACATAGGGATGTTTCCAAGCTCTAGCAATCAAAATTCCTTTGTCCGTTAGTATAAAGGTTATAAGTTGAGTTGAGCGAACCCGAACTTTGGGGTGTCCGTGTCTCCCGAGCCCAGACATTTGAGAATAAATCCTGGTTCTTGTTCGGGTATTTTTCACGCCTTTTGAATAGCTGCAGGGCAGCCAATCAACAAGCGTTTGCCCTTAGAAGCCATCACAGCCATGCATATTAAAAGCATGGCTTTGATTGGCCAGTGCATCATGTGACCCAGCCTCGATATGAGCTGGAGTCACGTGGCGCTGCATGTCACATGCTCTCAGACTAGTGTAGAGAGAGGATGCTGCCACCGCTGTACGGGAAAGATTAGTGTTCTAAAATCATCTCATACTTAGTATAGGGAGAGGTTCCTAGTGCTGGTGTGAGGTATTTATTAGCGTTCTGAAATCATCTCATACTGCTATAAGGAGAGGTTTCTGGTGCTGGTGTTAGGGATAGATTAGCGTTCTAATATCATCTCATACTCCTATAGGGAGAGGTTCCTGCTGCTGCTGTGAGGGATAGATTAGCATTCTAAAATCATCTCACACTAGTATAGCGAGAGGTTCCTGCTGCTGGTGTGAGGGACAGATAAGTGTTCTATAATCATCTCATACTGCTATAGGGAGAGGTTCCTGCTGCTGCTGTGAGGGACAGATTAGTGTTCTAAAATCTTCTCATAGTGGTATAGGGAGAGGTTCCTTCCTGGTGCTGGTGTAAGGGATAGATTAGTGTTCTAAAATAATCTCATAGTGCTATAGGGAGAGGTTCCTGCTGCTGCTGTGAGGGATAGATTAGTGTTCTAAAATCATCTCATACTGGTATAGGGAAAGGTTCCTGCTGCTGGTGTGAGGGACAGATTAGTGATCCAAAATCATATTATAATGGTATAGGGAGAGGTTCCTTCTTCTGGTGTGAGTGAAATATTATTGTTCTAAAATAATCTCATACTGCTATAGGGAGAGGTTCCTGCTGCTGCTGTGAGGGATAGATTAGTGTTCCAAAATCATCTCATACTGCTATTGGGAGAGGTTCTTGCTGCTTCTGTGAGGGATAGATTACTGTTCTAAAATCATCTCATACTGTTATAGGGAGAGGTTCTTGCTGCGAGGGATAGATTATTTTTCTAAAATCATCTCATACTGCTATAGGGATAGGTTCCTGCTGCTGTTGTGAGGGACAGATTAGCGTTCTAAATCATCTCATACTGGTATAGGGAGAGGTTCCTGCTGCTGCTGTGAGGGATAGATTAGTGTTCTAAAATCATCTCATACTGCTATAGGGAGAGGTTCCTGCTGCTGCTGTGAGGGACAGATTAGCGTTCTAAAATCATCTCAAACTGGTATAGTGAGAGGTTCCTGCTGCTGCTGTGAGGGACCGATTAGCATTCTAAAATCATCTCATACTCGTATAGAGAGAGGTTCCTGCTTATGCTGTGAGGGACAGATTAGTGTTCTAAAATTGTCTCATACTGCTATAGGGAGAGGTTCCTGCTGCTGCTTTGAGGGATAGATTAGTGTTCTAAAATCACCTCATACTGATATAGGGAGAGGTTCCTGCTGCTGGTGTGAGGGACAGATTCGTGTTCTAAAATCATCTCATGCTGCTATAGGGAGAGGTTCCTGCTGCTGCTGTGAGGGACAGATTAGCGTTCTAAAATCATCTAATACTGGTATAGGAAGAGGTTCCTGCTGCTGCTGTCAGGGACAGATTAGTGTTCTAAAATAGTTTCATACTGCTATAGGGAGAGATTCCTGCAGCTGCTCTGAGGGACAGATTAGTGTTCTAAAATCATCTCATACTGCTATAGGGAGAGGTTCCTGCTGCTGCTGTGAGGGATAACCCAACCTGGTGGAAGGAAACATAGGGATGTTTCCAAGCTCTAGCAATCAAAATTCCTTTGCCCGTTAGTATAAGGTTATAAGTAGAGTTGAGCGAACCCGAACTTTGGGGTGTCCGTGTCCTGAACCCGGACATTTGAGAATAAATCCTGGTTCTTGTTGGGGTATTTTTCCTTTTGAATAGCTGCAGGGCAGTCAATCAACAAGTGTTTGCCCTTAGAAGCCATCACAGCCATGCATATTAATGGCATGGCTGTGATTGGCCAGTGCATCATGTGACCCAGCCTCGATATGAGCTGGAGTCACGTGGCGCTGCATGTCACATGCTCTCAGGTTAGTGTAGAGAGAGGATGCTGCCACCGCTGTACTGGAAAGATTAGCGTTCTAAAATCATCTCATACTTAGTATAGGGAGAGGTTCCTAGTGCTGGTGTCAGGGATAGATTAGCATTCTAATATCATCTCATACTGCTATATGGAGAGGTTCCTGCTGCTGGTGTGAGGGACAGATAAGTGTTCTAAAATCATCTCATACTGCTATAGGGAGAGGTTCCTTCTGCTGCTGTGATTGACAGATTAGTGTTCTAAAATCATCTCATAGTGGTATAGGGAGAGGTTCCTTCCTGGTGCTGGTGGGAGGGATAGATTAGTGTTCTAAAATAATCTCATCGTGCTATAGGGAGAGGTTCCTGCTGCTGCTGTGATGGATAGATTAGTGTTCTAAAATCATATCATACTGGTATAGGGAGAGGTTCCTGCCGCTAGTGTGAGGGACAGATTAGTGATCTAAAATCATATTATAATGGTATAGGGCGAGGTTCCTTCTGCTGGTGTGAGGGACAGATTCGTGTTCTAAAATCATCTCATACTGCTATAGGGAAAGGTTCCTGCTGCTGCTGTGAGGGACAGATTTGAGTTCTAAAATCATCTAATACTGGTATAGGGAGAGGTTCCTGCTACTGCTGTCAGGGACAGATTAGTGTTCTAAAATTGCTTCATACTGCTATAGGGAGAGATTCCTGCAGCTCCTGTGAGGGACAGATTAGTGTTCTAAAATCATCTCATACTGCTATAGGGAGAGTTTCCTGCTGCTGCTGTGAGGGATAACCTAACCTGGTGGAAGGAAACATAGGGATGTTTCCAAGCTCTAGCAATCAAAATTCCTTTGCCCATTAGTATAAAGGTTATAAATAGAGTTGAGTGAACCCAAACTTTGGGGTGTCCGTGTCCCGAACCCAGACATTTGAGAATAAATCCTGGTTCTTGTTTGGGTATTTTTCACGCCTTTTGAATAGCTGCAGGGCAGCCAATCAACAAGCGTTTGCCCTTAGAAGCCGGCACAGCCATGATAATTAATGGCATGGCTGTGATTGGCCAGTGCATCATGTGACCCAGCCTCGATATGAGCTGGAGTCACGTGGCGCTGCATGTCACATGCTCTCAGGCTAGTGTAGAGAGAGGATGCTGCCACCGCTGTACGGGAAAGATTAGCGTTCTAAAATCATCTCATACTTAGTATAGGGAGAGGTTCCTAGTGCTGGTGTCAGGGATAGATTAGCATTCTAATATCATCTCATACTGCTATAGGGAGAGGTTCCTGCTTTTGGTGTGAGGGACAGATAAGTGTTTTAAAATCATCTCATACTGCTATAGGGAGTAGTGTTGAGCGAACCCGGACTGTAACGTTCGGGTCCGTACCGAACTTTAGGGTGTCCGTGGCACGGACCCGGACCCGGACATTTCAAAAATCGTTCGGGTTCGGTCCGGGGTTCTGCTATTTTACTCCACGTGTTGAGAAGCTGCAGGGCAGCCAATTAACAAGCGTTTCACTGGTTTGCCCTTAGAAGCCATCACAGCCATGCCTACTAATGGCATGGCTGTGATTGGCCGGTGCATCATGTGACCCAGCCTCTTTATAAGCTGGAGTCACAGTGCTGCAGTCACATGCTCCTTGGGTTAGTATAGGGAAAGGTAGCTGACGGCGTGAGGGACAGATTTTAGCCATTTTAAGACCTGATCCTGCATCCTGAGATAGATTACTTTACTACTGCTGTCTGTGCTGTTGCTCTGAGGACAGATAGCAGAAATTAGAGATTTCACATACCGCTGCTTTG
>BLSH010153779.1:50764-82476 GCA_018402905.1 Glandirana rugosa
CTACTAAAATCTTGTGTTTAGACAGGGAGTGTGGTCGTCTTCCTTTGAGAGGGATATGGTAATATTATACTAAAATCTAGTGATTAGACAGGGAGTGTGGTCGCCGTCCTTGGAAAGGGATATGGCCATACTATACTAAAATCTTGTGATTTGACAGGAATTGTCGTCGTCGTCCATGGAGAGGGATATCGTCATACTGTACTAAAATCTTGTGATTAGATAGGTAGTGTCTTCGTCGTCCTTGGAGAGGTATATCGTGATACTCTAATAAAATCTCGTGATTAGATAGGGAGTGTGGTCGTGGTCTTTCCTTGGAGAGGGATATGGTGATACTCTACTAAAATCTCCGTCCGGACCCGGACCCGGACTTTGTCCCGAAGTTCGGACGGACCAGCAGAACCCGAACTTCCAGGTGTTCGCTCAACTCTAATAGGGAGAGGTTCCTGCTGCTGCTGTAATTGACAGATTAGTGTTCTAAAATCATCTCATAGTGGTATAGGGAGAGGTTCCTTTCTGGTGCTGGTGTGAGGGATAGATTAGTGCTCTAAAATAATCTCATAGTGCTATATGGAGAGGTTCCTGCTGCTTCTGTGATGGATAGATTAGTGTTCTAAAATCATGTCATACTGCTATAGGGAGAGGTACCTGCTGCTGCTGTTAAGGACAGTTTAGTGTTCTAAAATCATATCATACCGGTATAGGGAAAGGTTCCTGCCGCTGGTGTGAGGGACAGATTAGTGATCTAAAATCATATTATAATGGTATAGGGAGAGTTTCCTTCTGCTGGTGTGAGGGACAGATTTGTGTTCTAAAATCATCTCATACTGCTATAGGGAAAGGTTCCTGCTGCTGCTGTGAGGGACAGATTAGCGTTCTAAAATCATCTAATACTGGTATAGGGAGAGGTTCCTGCTGCTGCTGTCAGGGACAGATTAGTGTTCTAAAATTGCTTCATACTGCTATAGGGAGAGATTCCTGCAGCTGCCGTGAGGGACAGATTAGTGTTCTAAAATCATGTCATACTGCTATAGGGAGAGGTTCCTGCTGCTGCTGTGAGGGATAGATTATTGTTCTAAAATCATCTCATACTGATATAGGGAGAGGTTCCTGCTGCTGATGTGAGGTATAGATTAGTGTTCTAAAGTCATCTCATACTGCTATAGGGAGAGATTCCTGCTGCTGGTGTGAGGGACAGATTTGTGTTCTAAAATCATCTCATACTGCTATAGGGAGAGGTTCCTGCTGCTGCTGTGAGGGATAGATTAGTGTTCTAAAATCATCTCATACTGCTATAGGGAGAGGTTCTTGCTGCTGCTGTGAGGGACAAATAAGCATTCTAAAATCATCTTATACTGGTATAGGGAGAGGTTCCTGCTGCTGTTGTGAGGGACAGATTAGCGTTCTAAAATCATCTCATACTGCTATAGTGAGAGGTTCCTGCTGCTGCTGTGAGTGATAGATTAGTGTTCTAAAATCATCTCATACTGCTTTAGAGAGAGTTTCCTGCTGCTGCTATGAGGGATAGATTAGTGTTCTAAAACCATCTCATACTGTTATAAGGAGAGGTTCCTACTTGGTGCTGATGTGAGGGATAGATTAGCGTTCTAAAATCATTGCATACTGCTATAGCGATAGGTTCCTGCTGCTGCTGTGAGTGATAGGTTAGTGTTCTAAAATCATCTCATACTGCTATAGGCTGAGGTTCCTTCCTGGTGCTGGTGTGAGGGATAGATAAGCATTCTAAAATCATCTCATACTGCTATTGGGAGAGTTTCCTGCTGCTACTGTGAGGGATAGATTAGTGTTCTAAAATCATCTCATACTGCAATAGGGAGAGGTTCCTACTGCTGTTCTGAGGGATAGATTACTGTTCAAAAATCATCTCATACTGCTATAGTGAGAGGTTCCTGGTGCTGGTGTGAGGGTTTTATTAGCATTCTAAAATCATCTCATACTGCTTTAGGGAAAGTTTCCTGCTGCTGCTGTGAGGGATAGATTAGTGTTCTAAAATCATCTCATTCTTCTATAGTGAGAGGTTCCTGCTGCTGCTGTGAGTTACAGATTAGTGTTCTTAAATCATATCATACTGGTATAGGGAGAGGTTCCTGCTGCTGGTGTGAAGGACAGATTATTGTTCTAAAATCATCTCATATTGCTATATTAAGAGGTTCCTGCTGCTGCTGTGAGTGATAGATTAGTGTTCTAAAATCATCTCATACTGCTTTAGACAGAGGTTCCTGCTGCTGCTGTGAGGGACAGATTAGTGTTCTAAAATCATCTCATACTGCTATAGGGAGAGGTTTCTGCTGCTGCTATTAGGGATAGATTAGTGTTTTAAAACCATTTCATACTGCTATAAGGAGAGTTTCCTTCCTGGTGCTGTTGTGAGGGAAAGATTAGTGTTCTAAAATCATTGCATACTGCTATAGGGATAGATTGCTGCTGCTGCTGTGAGGGATAGATTAGTGTTCTAAAATCATCTCATACTGCTATAGGCAGAGGTTCCTTCCTGGTGCTGGTGTGAGGGATAGATAAGCGTTCTAAAATCATCTCATACTGCTATAAGGAGAGGTTCCTGCTTCTGCTGTAAGGGATCGATTAGTGTTCTAAAATCATCTCATACTACTATAGGGAGAGGTTCCTGCTGCTGCTGTGAAGGGCAGATTAGTGTTCTAAAATCATCTCATACTACTATAGGGAGAGGTGCCTTCCTCGTGCTGGTGTGAGGGATAGATTAGCATTCTAAAATCATATCATACTGGTATAAGGGAGAGGTTCCTGCTTCTGCTATGTGGGATAGATCAGTGTCCAAAAATACCTCATACTGCTATAGGGAGAGGTTCCAGCTGCTGGTGTGAGGGACAGATTAGTGTTCTAAAATCATATCATACTGGTACAGGGAGAGGTTCCTGCTGCTGGTGTGAGGGACAGATTAGTGTTCTAAAATCATCTCATACTACTATACATAGAGGTTCCTGCTGCTGCTGTGAGTGACAGATTAGTGTTCTAAAATCATCTTATTCTGCTATAGGGAGAGGTTTCTGCTGCTGCTGTGAGGGATAGATTAGAGTTCTAAAATCATCTCATACTGCTATAAGGAGAGGTTCCTTCCTGGTGCTGGTGTGAGGGATGGATTAGCGTTCTAAAATCATCTCATACTGTTATAGGGAAAGTTTCCTCCTGCTGCTGTGAGGGATAGATTAGTGTTCTAAAATCATCTCATACTGCTATAGGGAGAGGTTCCTGGTGCTGCTGTGAGGGATAGATCAGTGTTCTAAAATCATCTCATACTGCTATAGGGAGAGGTTCATGCTGCTGGTGTGAGGAACATATTAGTTTTCTAAAATCATCTCATACTGGTATAGGGAGAGGTTCCTGCTTCTGGTGTGAGCGACAGATTCGTGTTCTAAAATCATCTCATACTAGTATAGGGAGAGGATCCTGCTGCGTCTACATTGCTGGTTTAAAAAAAAAAAAATAATATATATATACTTTTTATTATATTAATAAATAGTGCTACATAGTACATTTGCACATTGCTGTGCATTTCTTGTTCAAAAAAAAAGTGTGTCAACATTGTTGTTTAAAAAAAAAAAAGAATAATAATTTATTATTCTTTTTTTATTATTATTATTAATAAACAGTGCTACACAGTACATTTGCACCTTGCTGTGCATTTCTTGCACAAAATGAAAAAGTGCGTTGACATTGCTGGTTTAAAAAATAATCTAAATTTGTGCTAAATAGTACATTTGCGTCCAGAATGAGGAGAGCGTCAAATAAGGGACATGGTCGTGGTGCTGCTGGTGTTGGTGGTGTTGTTGAAGCTCCTGTTGCAAGGAGAGGATGTGGTTGATCTGTGGCAGCTACACGCACAAGTGAAACACCTTCCTCATGTGCGAGTAACCGACAGAAGCTTCAATGTTATATGGTAGGCCCGAATGCCGTTCAACGATTGGTGAGGCCAGAACAAGTAAAGGCGATAGTAGATTGGGTGACTGACAATGTCTCCAGTTCCTTCACATTGTCTCCTACCTGGTCCCTTGCTGACTTTTTGGGCATCCTGTCTGCAGATGCTTTAAAGTGATATTAAGGGTTGCTGGGGAGAATGAATGCCAGTGCCTATCCACTCCGATCCTGCATATAAGATACGGTCCCAGGAGAGTGAGAGAATCTCTAACATACCTTGCAGCGGGTTACGGCTGCCTTCCCGGTTGACCCACTAGGGACAGTGAGTCATCCCGTTCTGGTAAGAGTACCCATCTCTCTACCCCACTTGGTGTGCATGCCCATTGGTGGTGGTGAAGCAGGAAAGGTGGTTGTTTATACGCCTATTTAAAGGAGAAAAATATCCATACCAGATTGGAACTTTGCTGCTATCACTTTGGTCTGAACTGTTACCACTTTTTGCACTTTTCTTCTCTGATAATCACTTGGGATTTGACAAGGATGATTGACTTATCTATTAAGTGATATCACAGTTATGCATCGTCAAGATTATTTGATGGACTATTGATGTTACTAGCACTTTTTCATTGTTTAGTGTGACTGTATATTTAATATTTATAAATGTTCTAAACCTGAGCACAACCTGCATGACCAGGCATCTAAATGCAAAGCACAATCTGCAGTGGAATAAATACCTCAAAATCCAAGAAAGGTCTCTGACTCCTCCTGCTTCCTCTTCTGCTGCTGCCTCGGCCTCTTCCTCCACCTCTACAGTGCCAGTGTCACCTGCCACCCAGAAAACAGACCATGTGACAGCAACGTCACCATGTCCGCCACCATCCCAAAGCATTTCCACACCATGGTCCCATGGTAGCTTACAGCTGTCAATCTCCCAAACAATGGAGAGAAAGAGGAAGTAGCCCCCTACCCACCCGCGATCCCTGGCCTGAATGCCAGCATTTCAAAATTCCTGGCCTTTGAAATGCTGTCATTCCGTCTGATAGACACGGACAGTTTTAAAAACCTGATAGCGGTGGCTCTCCCACAGTACGTGGTTCCCAGCCGCCACTACTTTTCCAGGTGAGCCATCCCTTCCCTGCACAAACAAGTCGGGGACAAGATCAAGTGTGCACTGCGCAACGCCATCTGTGGCAAGGTCCACATAACCACTGATACGTGGACCAGTAAGCACGGGCAGGGATGCAATATCTCGCTAACTGAACACTGGGCAAATGTAGTGGTGGGTGGGCCTGAGGCGGATAGCCATTTGGCGCATGTCCTTCCACCACCCAGGATTGCAGGGCATTTCTCTTTGCCTCCTGTTGCCTCCTCCTCCTACTCCACTTCCTCCTCCTCTACCACCTTCTCATCCGATCAGCGTACCACCTTCACCACCAACTTCCAGGGGGAAACGACAGCAGGCTGTTTTAAAACTGATATGTTTGGGAGATAAACCCCACACTGTGCATATCAGTTTTAAAACAGCCTGCTGTCGTTTCCCCCTGGAAGTTGGTGGTGAAGGTGGTACGCTGATCGGATGAGAAGGTGGTAGAGGTGGTGGTAGAACTTCGACCTTCACGCTCACCGCCTCCTATGAGATGTGCCCACAACTCCACCTTGCACATGTTAGAGAGACTGTGCGAGCAGCAGCAGACAATAGTGGAGTTTCAGCTGCAGCATGCATGGGTCAGTTGCTCTGTGGAACAGCACCACTTCACCACCAATGAGTGGGCCTTCAATGCGAGACCTGTGTACCATATTGTGGCGTTTCGAGTACTCCACCAACATAGCCAGTGCCGATGACGCTGTTCTCAGCGTTACTTAACCACTTCTATGTCTCCTTGAAAAAACACTTTGGGCGATGATGGAAGAGGATGTGGCACAGGAGGAATAGGAGGAGAAAGAGGGTTAATTTCCACGGTTATCAGGCGAGTCATTCACAAGTGGCTGGGAGGGTGGGTTCCTGCATCAGCATATGCCAGGTAAAAAATTTTCAAGCCAGGGCACAGTTCTGGAGGATGAGGAGGATGATGATGATATAGATGAGGAGGAGGAGGAACCGTGTTCACAGCAGGGTGGCACCCAACGCAGCTCATGGGCATCACTGGAGCAAGGCTGGGGGGATACGGAGGACACAGATGATACACCTCCCACAGAGGACAGCTTGTCTTTGCCTCTGGGATGCCTGGCACACATGAGCGACTACATGCTGCAGTGCCTGCACAATGAAAGCCCAGTTGCCCACATTGTAACTTGTGGTGATTACTGGCTGGCCACTCTGCTGGATCCCCATTACAAGGACAACAATTCCCTCACTGGAGCGTGATCGGAAGATGCGCGACTACAAGCGCACACTGGTAGACGCGCTGCTGAGGGCATTACCAAATGACACAGGGGGCTCAGTGGAAGCACAAGGCAAAGGCAGAGGAGGAGGAAGAGGTCGCCAATGCAGCTGTGGCTCGCCAGCACCTCAGAAGGCAGGGTTAGCATGGCCGAAATGTGGAAAACTTTGTCAGCAGCACGCCACAACAAACAGCACCACCAGCTGATAGGCAATGTCTTAGCAGGAGGCAGCATTTCAGCACCATGGTGGAACAGTATGTGTGCACACGCCTACACGTACTGACTGATAGGTCTGCCCCATTCAACTTCTGGGTCTCCAAATTGGGCACTTGGCCTGAGCTTGCCCTTTATGCCTTGGAGGTGCTGGCCTGCCCTGCAGACAGTGTATTGTCTGAACATGTGTTTAGCACGGCAGGGGGCGTTATCACAGACAAGCGCAGCCGCCTGCCCACAGCCAATGTGGACAAGCTAAAGTTTATTAAAATGAACCAGGCATGGATCCCACAAGACTTGTCTGTACCTTGTGCAGAATAGACATTTAGACCGGCCTCACAGCCATTGGTATCCTTTTTTTTTCTTTAATATGTCTCAATATTTTGGGGGCTACCCCAATTCGAAAAAAAAAACAAACAAACAAAAAACAGTGTTGGCTGCCTCCTCCTCCTCCACCGCCACTTCCACCTACACCGCCACGGTCACCTCCTCCTCAACCTCCTACTCCACATCAACCTCCATCCACCTCCCCCACCTCGTCCTCAATTTTTTATTTTTTTATGTGATTTTAAGTTATTTCCCTATCCACATTTGTTTGCAGGGCACTTGTCCTACTCTTACCCCCCATTTTTCTTCCTTTTGCAGCCCTCTAGCCCTTTCCAGGACTTTTTTACAGCCATTTTTGTGCCCAAAAGTTCGGGTCACCATTGATTTCAATGGGGTTCGGGGTTAAGTTCGGGTCAAGTTCTGTGCCGAACCTGAACTTTTTCGTGAAGTTCCTCCGAACCTGCCAAACCCGAACATCTAGGTGTTCACTCAACTCTAGTTATAAGACGTTTGGTCAATTTCGGAATGTCGGGCCCATAACATTAAGCAAAACTAATTGCGGTGTTTTCGGAATTGAAAGGCCCGTGATTTTCCTGATCAGGTGGAAGACTTTGTTCCAAAGTAGTCCCCTGATCTTGGGGCATTCCCACCATGGATTCCACAATACCACACTGGCAGAAGCATAGAGGGGAGGAGTTCGGGAAAAGTTTGGCAAGTCTAAAGGGAACCAAGTACCAACGTGTTAAGACCTTTAGATTTGCCTCAACTAGAGCAATGTTGTATAGGTCCCTCATGGATGCCGCAAAGGCCCTGTGCCAGACTTCCTGGTTCCACTCCGCACCGAGCTCCCCCTCCCAGTCCCTCATGTATCTCGCTTTACTGGAAGCGGAGGCTAGGGATCGATGGATTACTGATATGCCCCCCTCTGCTCCATTGTCTGACCACACCAGTGTTCAGAGGCTGTTAACGAAAGGGGGGAGGATTTATCCTTCCAAAGCGACCTGATAAAATGGGTGATTTGGTGAAGCCTGAACCTCTCTGTCGCCGGCATGTCTAATTTACTCATACAATGTGCCACAGAGAGAGGGCCCCTGGAGTTGACAAAATAGCCAATTCTGTACATACCTTTATCCAGCCACCAGCGGAATGCCATAATGTCCATCCCAGGGGGAAAGAGCGGATTATGAAATAAATGGGAGAGTGGCCGCCAAAAGTCAAATTGGTGTTGGATTTGATGCCGTCCCAAAGGGCGAAGGAGTGAGATAAGGTAGGGGCCAATATTGGGGGTCTTGCCTCATAGGGGCACCACAATAGATAATCGATAGTATGATTGGGGATAGCTTGTCTCTTTAGCCAAACCCAATCAGGGTGATCGCTTTTTCAGTACACAGTTGAGAATTGGGAAAGTTGTGCCGCTTGGTAATATCACAGTAAGTTTGGGGGATTTAGCCCTCCTTGGTCTCTAGTCTGGAAAAGGGTTTCTCTGCTTAGTCTATGGTCTTTGTTGCCCCAAATAAAGTGGATGATCTTAGCCTGAAATTTCTTGAGAGGTACCCTGGGAATAGTAATGGGAGGGGAACAGAAAAGGTAAAGGAGTCTAGGTAGCAAGTTCATCTTAATGGAATTAACCCTGCCCAGCCAGGAGATCCCTGTTTATCCCAAGTTTGCATCTCAAAACCCAATTTTTGAAACATGGGGGGTAATTTGCGCGTACAGTTTATCTATAGAGGGTTTCAATGGGACCCCTAGGTATGGGAGTGAGTTGTCTACCCAGCCAAAGCTAAAGCTGTTTTTGAGAGAGCTAACTAATTGAATGGGCAAGTTAACATTGAGAGCCACAGATTTGGAGTAGTTCATGCATAACCCCGAAAGTTTGACAAAACTCCTCCAAGGTCCTCTTACAAATATTTGGAAGAGAGATGTGAGGCTCCAAAATGAAGAGCAAAATGTCATTGGCATATAAGGCACATTTGTGCACCTGGGAACCACATCTCACCCCGTGAAAATTTGGGTTAGATCTAAGGGCGATTGCCAGTACCTCAATGACCATGGCAAAAATCAGTGGGGACAGAGGGCAGCCCTGCCATGTGCCTGTCCTAATAGAGAAGGGGGTGGAGTTGAAGCCCTGCAATTTAATTTTAGCTTCAGGATAAGAGTAAAGGGCACCTCTTATGTTAAGGAAGGATTGACCGAAACCCCAATGCTGTAAGACCGGAAACAGAAATGACCACAAAACCATATCAAATGCCTTAGTCATATCTAGCGATAGAAGGGATCTTTCCTGGCGTGTGCCGTTATCCCTGCCAGATTACAATAAAGAGGTGATGGCAATTGCCCTTCTGATCTGGTCCAGGCCTTGCCTCCCCAGGATAAACCCCATCTGGTCCCTGTGTACATATTGCTCTATGAAGCTGAAGAGGCAGTTTGCTAATATTTTCGTCAGTATTTTAAGATCATTATTAATGAGCGATATAGGACAGTAGTTCTTCACAGCACTGGGGTCTTTATTAGGTTTAGGTAGGACTTTGATGAAGGCAGAGCTTAACTTAGTGTTTAAAGGGTTTCCTGAACAAAGGTGGTTGAAGAAATGGGCCATGTAGGGAGCTAGCATGTCCGCTAAGTGTTTGTAGTAAGGGAACACGAAGCAATCGGGGCCTGGGGCAGAGCCGGACTTTAAAGATTTAATGACAAGCAGGATCTCTTCAGGAGATATGGGTACCTCGAGACCTTCCCTATGTTATTTTTTAAGAGTGGGGAATAGGTAAGGACTGCAAAAATTAATTAAGTCGGTCAGCATGCAAATACACCTGTTCCCCAGTATATAGCTTCTTATAGAAGGCTTGAAAGGCATCTAATATTTTTTGGGGGTTTTGGGAGAGGGAACCATCCTGCAATCTGATTTTGGGAATGGAGTAGACTCTCAGTTTGGGAGTTAATCTGTGTGCCAACATGGATCCCATTTAAGGTGTTTCTCAGCTACAGCGGTGAGGGCTAGGTTTAAGGCAGTGCATGCCATGTCAAGTTTCCCTAGGGAGGTAGATGAAGGGGAATCTTTATGTCATTTGCTAGCCAGTAGAAATTCCTGTTCTAAGCGTTCTACATCAATGGATCTAGCCTAGCGGATCTTGGAGGCCAATTGGTCAACTTTCCTCGAATTGTGGATTTGTTCACAGCTTAGAGTGAGGTTGGGGAGATATTGTTTATGTCATTCAAATGGAAGTATTCCTGAATAGCTGCGACATGAACTGGATTGCTAAGGATCGATACATTCAGCCTTCAGTTAAAGCTCCTGCGTGTGGCGTATGTTCTGTGTAATACTAACAGCAGTGAGAAGTGGTCTAACATGGCAGAATCTCTAATGAAGGCTTTGGAAACCAAGGGGAGCTGATTAGTTTGAATAAAGAAATTATCTATTCTAGCAAATGTATTATGAGGACTGGAGAAATGAGTATAGTCCCAAGCCTTTGGGTTAATTTCGACTAACCCTTGATTAAAGATTTGCCTGGCCACCTTGAGGCTCTGCCTTGAGGGGCGAATATGGTCGCATCCAGGGGGACGTGATTTGTCCAGTCCCACATCGAAGGCCGTATTCGAATCCCAGACATAAATAACAGTCCCCTCTGTTAAATGGTTGGTAGCTCTAAATAGGGAACAAAAAAAAAATAGTTTGACCCTTGTTTGGGGCATATTAGAATATAAATGTGTAAATATGGTCGTCTATGAGGCCCTTGATTAGTATAAAGCAACCCTCTGGGTCTTTCAGGATATTGCTGCAGGAGAAATGAACCTTATGAGAGAAGAAGATGCCTACCCCTTTGGTTTTGTTGGCTGCGCTAGCCAGGTGAAAAGTAGGGAATTTATGATGTATAAATGAGGGGGAGTATGAGGATGGAAAATGGGTTTCCTGCAAAGGAACGACATCTATATTTTAGGCTTTGTAGTGCTGAAACAGTTTTTTTCCGCTTCATGGGTGAGTTTAGTCCCTGAATGTTGTGAGAAACTATGCGTAGCAGCCCTCACATATTTGTAAATATTTTATTATATCTTTTCATGTGACAACACTGAAGAAGTGACACTTTGCTACAATGTAAATTAGTGAGTGTACAAGTTGTATAGCAGTGTAAATTTGCTGTCCCCTCAAAATAACTCAACACACAGCCATTAATGTCTAAACCACTGGCAAAAAAAATGAGTACACCCCCAAGTGAATATGTACTGTATGTGTATATAGCGGTGTTGAACATTTCCACATAGAGTAAATAGCAGGATGCTACTTAGGGTGATATTGAAACATTTATTTGGCTTCATGAGCATAAATAAAAGGTCACAAGAGTGTTAAAAACAATGAATAGATAATGACAGTAGCAAGCAGCTCCAATGATTATACCCAGTGGCAATGTTAGACAATCAAGAGCTCTGCATACTTTATGTAAAAATCCAAGTCTGAGTCAGGGGCCCGGGATCAATTAAGTTGCGGGCAGGAAGTGACATCAGCTGCAGGCCGGAGGGAGCCACAGGAAGCAGAGATGGAGCACAAGCTGCTTCTGGTTGCTGCGTCAATGCATTTCACGTACATGCGTCTTATCAAACCACAGACACAGGGGCAACCAGGCTCTTTATAGAGAGCTACTGGTCAAGCCAAGAAGTAAAAACAAAAATTGATTGATTGGACTTACTTTTTATAAATGGCCTGGTGATCAAAAGCACAGAAATAATAATGATAATCAAATAAAAAATAATAACAAATAAAAAAAAAGAACAAGATAATAGATGCAGAAAAATGTAATAATAAAAAATAAAAAAATGAAAAAATAAAGAATAATAAAACATATATGTATCAAAAAAGGTAAAAAAATATATACAAAAATACATAAAAAAAATAATAAAAAAGATATGATAATGAAAATGAAAAATTTGAAGAAATCTAAGCAAAACTATGGGGATGATGGTTTTCCACCATTGTCTTTAATGAAAATAAAAACATAAAAAAACTGTTGAAAGCGATGGTTAGATTCAATTCAATTCTCTCAAGTCATCATAGAAGCTTGTGACTTGAGAGAACGTGTGTGTAATTTTTAGGCAGGCACAGCCCCTCAAAAATATGATTGCTCCAAGCAAAGTAGTGTCCCATAAGAGAAACAGGATTGATAATCTATCCTATTTTAATCAGGGTATGAACTTTACAATGCAGAAAGAGGGGTTATCTTACATGCCAGTGTATCTGATAAGGACAATCTGAGATAAAGGACAGAAAGGGTAACGTGTTTCAGATAAAACAATTTATCACGCGCATCACAAGTATGTGATTTATGTTTTATATTGTCCTTGTAATGCATTATATGTAGGTCAGACAAACACACACACAATCAACAAAAAATTAGTGCAGTGCCATAATAAAGAAATGTCCATAAGCCAGTAGGAAATATGAAAAGCAGCCTCCGTGAGGTAAGTGTCAGACATCCAGTACACAGTACAATAAGTTACTTCAATCCATTCACCAAAGACAATACTAGCCTCTCACCTCACAAATTCAACCTGAAAAGGTCACACAGTGAGTAAACTCCTGGTAATTGGACCTCCAACCCTCAAGTGCATCTATTTTGATGGATAGTGGTGACCACAGATCATATGTAAATAAAAATAAGAGGGGTCTAGTGCTCTCCATTTAAAAGGTTTAATGTATAAGGATAAAAAAAATACACTCACATAGGAAGCTGATGAAGTCCCGCCTACGGACGTAACATGTACGGGGAGGAGTCACATGTGATGTCACCCGCAGCCATCTTTGTGGATAGGAATGCCTTATGTGTTTACATGCCTACACGCTAGCACT
Organism: Glandirana rugosa; assembly: GCA_018402905.1. Lineage (NCBI taxonomy): Eukaryota > Metazoa > Chordata > Amphibia > Anura > Ranidae > Glandirana > Glandirana rugosa. Next base: position 63,429 of record BLSH010153779.1, read on the forward strand.
TAGCTTAAGCGCTTCCTATGTGAGTGTATTTTATTATACTTATACATTAAACCTTTTAAACGGAGAGCACTAGATCCCTCTTATTTTTATTTGCATATGATCTGTGGTTACCAATACCTATCCGAGTTTATGCACCTGAGGTCCAATTAAACAGGAGGAGTTTACTAACTGTGTGACCTTTTCAGGTCGAATCTGTGAGGTGAGAGGCTAGCACAGTCTGTGGTGGATGGACTGAAGTCACTTATTGCACTGTGTACTGGATGTCTGACACTTACCTCACGGAGGCTGCTTCTTATATTTCCTACTGGCTTATGGACATTCCTTTATTATGACACTGAACTATTTTTTTGTTTATAGTGTGTGTTTTGTCTGACCTACATATAATGCATTACAAGGACAACGTAAAACATGAATCACATACTTGTGATGCACGTGATAAATTGTTTTATCTGAAACACGTTACCCTTTCTGTCCTTCATCTCAGATTGTCCTTATCAGATAAATTGGCATGTAAGATAACCCCTCTTTCTGCATTGTACAGTTCCTACCCTGATCGAAATAGTTTAGAATATCACCAATCCTGTTTCTCTTATGGAGCACTACTTTGTTTGGAGCAATCATATTTTTGAGGGGCTGTGCCTGCCTAAAAGTTATTTGGGGGTCTGGAAGTAAAAGTGGGACCAATTTGGGGTATAACAAATGTGTCCCCCAATGTTTGTGGATTGTCTTAGAGATGGCTTTACATCTGTCATTATATGTTGTAATAAACCTATCTGCATTGGCTTCCTAAGTATGTATAAATCTGTTTCTTGAAGAAAGTTGCCGTGTTTTTTTAAAACTTCTGTTTGTCAAAAAGCAATATTTTTGTTTATGAAACTTGGTTTTATTTATAAAGATGTTATATATTGCAACAGCTAAATCTGTGTCTGTAGTGCATGTTCAAACCTTAATGCCATAAATAATAACATGTTATTTGATTTTTACTCCAGGAGTATATAATGAATTTGGCAATTCTAGAGAAATGCTTAAATAATACATTATAATTTTACTGAATCCATTTGATTTTAGTCAACTAAAATGCACTGGAGATTCTAGTCAACCAATATATGACTAAAACTAAAACAATTCAGATGATTAAAATAGAACTAAAACTAAAATAGCATTATAGTCAAAGAGTAATATATGACTAAAACTGAAATGCCATTTAAGTCAAAAGACTATGACTAAAACTAAATTGAAATTTGTTTTTTTTTTCCATGCATTTTTATTAAAAGAAAAGTTGACATACAAATAAATGGTGTAAGATTTTAACCTTATGAGATGTTACAAGACACAATCCAAGTCGTACAGGTCTAGAGAATCCTTACATCCATGTTACAACAAACTTTTAATTTAGTAAGCAAACACAATTACCATTATTTAGATTGGTGAAGAATGCATCGTATGGGGGTGGGAAGGTAGTATAGGGCAGGCTATAGAGATAGTATTTTGGTGTTATGGGATGTGATTAATAATTATGGGGGGATAGTTATCATATGGTATTGTGTTAATGTCAGCAAGGATAAGTGTTATCAATTAGCTTAAGAATACCTGGTTTTTGTGTGGGCTACGCCTGTTTAGTATGCAGAGGGAAGGGAAGTAGAATTGAAGATAGGATGAAAAGTAAGTAAAGGGAGAATGAGGATGAGGTTGAAAGTGGGAGGAGAAATAAAGAAGGGAGAGGGGGGTATAGGGAGAGGAAACATACCAGCTGTGTCCCCCCTGACCCCCCGGGGCCCCTGTTGGTTAAAATTGTTTGGCGGCTTGTTAGCATGTTTAGGGAAGGAGATGTTGTTGTTATAAAGGGTATCGAATTATCAAGGGTGCCGTGACACAGAAAGTTAAATGTACGAATTTAGCTAATGTCTGTCAGGTAAGTGTTTGCAAGTTTGAATTGATGCCATCTGTACCAGGTCGTGGAGAATTTGAGGTAGGTTTCTTGTGAGATGCTAATGAGTTCCTCAATTTTTTCGATGTAATTTAGTCTGCGGAACCATTCCTCTTTCGTTGGAATGGTTGGGGATAACCAATGAGATGGGATGCAATGTCTGGCTGCATTAATCATGAACATAGTCAGTGACTTAAGGTAGCGGTGTTTTGAGAGGTGGAGTAAGTATACTGTAGGGGAGAAAACAATGTTTTCCTTTGTGATAGATGAAATTACACTGTGTACCATTTGCCAGAATTCATTAATGCATGGGCATGACCACCATAGGTGGAAGAATGAGCTGTCTTCCCTTTCACAACACCAACCTAAATTGAAATTTGAGCCCCCCACCCACAGATCCCCACAGCCACCAGGCAAAGGTTATGGTGAAGAGGCTCTTGTTGAGGGCACGTGGCCTGACATGGTTCAGAGGTAAGGGGGAGCTTGCTCTTACCCCCCCTTTCCTGGCCTGCCAGGCCGCATGCTCGCATAAGGGTCTAGTATGGATTTTGAGGGGACCTCACGCCATTTTTTTTAACTTGGTGTGGGGTTCCCCTTAAAATCCATACCAGACCTGAAGGCCCTGGTATGAATTGGGGGTAAACATTTTTCAACCAATCCAAATTCAAATCCTTCTGAAAATTTGGAATGCATTCAAAATTAATAAACAAAACTAAACTAAGCTAAACTAAACAAATTCTGAAATGAATCAATGAAACAAAATTAGTAATATATCTGAAACAAAAGAAATTCTTCAGTTCTGCCCATGTCTACAAACAGTCTAGATTTAATTGTTTGGAGTGGCCGTTTACTCAAAAATAACTGGCACAAAAAAGAGCCATTTGGTCTAATTTGATTGCATGTCATCCCTTCTTGGTTTCTTTTTTTTTTTTTGCAATAATTTTTTATTAGGATTTTCAAGTTATAACAGAAAACATAACAAGTAAATTATGTTCAGTAATGGTACACCAATCGTCTAACGTGTAGAAGGAATACAGACATACATTACATTTACATACATCTTCATCAATGGTTTGACAGGTGTTTTTCAGTCCATGCGGACCAATCTGTATCAAATTTAGGACCTTTTAGTGTATTCAAAGCAAGAAGCCTTTCAAAGGTGCAGTTAGTGTTTACCAAGGTGATTACCTCAGATACAGTAGGTAGGTCTGGGGATTTCCATTTTTTTTAGGATGGCGTTTCTTGCTGCCAAGAGAATGCCGGATACAATTGGCCTTATGGAGGGGGTAATTTTTTCTATTCCCAGATTATGGATGGCAAGTCCTTTGTCGGGTGGGGGTAGGGGTTACTGAGGATATAAGGTTGGATATCTGCGTCCAGAAGCCAACTAGGTTTGGGAAGTCCCATAGAATGTGTAACATGTTCCCCGGTCTTCCACAACAAGAGGCCGAGGTCCCTGGGGAGAATTTGGAGATTCGAGAGGGGGTGTAGTGCCATCTTAGCCTCATTTTAAGCATCATTTCCCAATGCATTGTGCAGTGCGAAAAGTTATATATCAATTTGAATGCTGTTTTCCACTGTAATGGGGTATATGATTTGTTTAGGTCTTCCTCCCATTTGCACATGTATGAGTTCTTATTGAGAGTGAGCTTATCCTGTAATAGGTTGTAATGGGGATCAATGCTTCTAAGACTTGAGTTTGGAGGGTGGGCATAGCAATGAGAATGGAGTCTCCTGGATTGTTCAGTAGGCGTCTCCATGCTTATAGGGTGTCCGCTATGGTGTGGGGAAGTTTTGTTATATCCCAAGGTTTCCACAAGTTTGATACCAGCAGGGATATGAGGTCTTTTATTGGAGATAGTTCCTTTTCAATAGTTACCTATAGGGGGGTTCAGTATTATTAAACCATTGCTTGAGTTGGGTCATTTTTGTCACCCAGTAGTAATCCTGGATGTAGACAAGTCCCATTCCTACAGCTAATCTATATTTCATAAGGATACTGTGTGCGCTTCTAGATTACTTAAGATTCCAAATAAAGGCGCGGAGTTGTGATGTGATTTTCTTAAGGTATCATACAGGAATGGAAATGGGGAGGGCTCTAAGGACATATAGGGTTTGGGGCAGGATTACCATCTTGAAGGCAGCCAACCTACCAGTCCAGGAAAGGTTGCAATGTTACAAGTGTTGGATTTGGGGGGTAATTTTGGTGATAAGTGGTTGAAGATTGGATTGGGCTAGGATTGCTGCTGAGGGGGTTAGAGTGATGAATAAATATGGTATCCCAGACTCACTCCATTTGTAGGGCAGGGTGTCGTGAAACAGTTGTTTTTAGAGTTGAGCGAACACCTGGACGTTCGGGTTCTGCGGGTCCGAACGAACTTTGGGAAAAAGTCCGGGTTGGGCACCGCACGTTGCCCGAATGTTATCCCGGACCCCGAACCCAATTGAAGTCAATGGGGACCCGAACTTTTAGGCACAAAAATTATTGTAACAAAGTCCTGGCAAGTGCTAGAGGGCTGCAAAAGGAAGTAAAATGGGGGAAAGAGTAGGGCAAGAGCCCTACAAAAAAATGGGGATAGGGAAAATAAATTAAAATCAAATAAAAAAAAAGGGACGGGGGGGTGGATGTGGAGTAGGAGCCTAGAGGTTGACTAGGCCGTGACCGTGGCAGTGTAGGTGGAATTGGCGGTGGTCGAGGAGGAGGTAGCCAACACTGTTTTTTTTGTTTGTTTATAATTGGGGTAGCCCCCAAAATATTGAGGCCTATTCAAAAAAACAAGTATACGAATGGCTGTGTGAGTCCGGTCTAAATGTTTATTCTGCACAAGGTACAGACAAGTCTTGTGGGATCCATGCCTGGTTCATTTTAATAAAGGTTAGCTTGTCCACGTTGGCTGTGGACAGGCGGCTGCGCTTGTCTGTGATAACGCTCCCTGCCGTGCTAAACACACGTTCAGACAATACACTGGCTGCAGGGCAGGCAAGCACCTCCAAGGCATAAAGGGCAAGCTCAGGCCATGTGGCCAATATGGAGACCCAGAAGTTGAATGGGGCAGACCCATCAGTCAGTACGTGTAGGCGTGTGCACACATACTCTTGCACCATGTTCCTGAAATGCTGCCTCCTGCTAAGACGTTGTCTATCGGCTGGTGGTGCTGTTTGTTGTGGCGGGCTGTTGACAAAGTTTTGTCACATTTTGGCCATGCTAACCCTGCCTTCTGAGGTGCTGGCGGTGGCACAGCTGCGTTGGTGGCCTCTTCCTCCTCCTCCTCTGCCTTCGCCTTGTGCTTCCACTGAGCCCCCGGTGTCATTTGGGAATGCCCTCAGCAGTGCCTGTACCAGTGTGCGCTTGTAGTCGCGCATCTTCCTCTCACACTCCAGTGAGGGAATTAAGGACAGTATGTTGTCCTTGTAACGGGGATCCAGCAGGGTGGCCACCCAGTAATCAGAAGAAGTTACAATGTGGGCAACTGGGCTGTTGTTGCGCAGGCACTGCAGCATGTAGTCGGCCATGTGTGCCAGGCTGCCTACAGGCAAAGACAGGCTGTCCTCCTGTGGGAGGTATATCATCTGTGTCCTCTGTATCCCCCTAGCCACGCTCCAGTGATGCCCACGAGCTGCGTTGGGTGCCACCCTGCTGCGCTTCTTCCTTCTCCTCCTCCTCCTCATCTTCCTCGTCCTCCAGAACTGTGCCCTGGCTTGAATATTTTTGACTGGCCTATGCTGGTGCAGGAACCCACCCTCCGAGCCACTTACGAATGACTGGCCTGATAACCGTGGATATGACCCCTCTTCCTCCTCCTCATCCTCCTGTGCCACATCCTCTTCCATCATGGCCCGAAGTGTTTTTTCAAGGAGACATAGAAGTGGGATAGTGACGCTGAGAACAGCGTCATCGGCACTGGCCATGTTGGTGGAGTAGTCCAATACGCTACACAGGTCTCGCATGGAGGCCCACTCATTGGTGGTTAAGTGTTGCTGTTCCGCAGAGCGACTGACCCGTGCGGGCTACAGCTGAAACTCCACTATCTCTTCAGCATGTGCAAGGTGGAGTTCCACCTTGTGGGCACGTCGCATATGAGGCGGTGAGCGGGAAGGCCGAAGTGCCGCTGCAGCGCAGACAGGCGAGCAGCAGCAGGGTGAGAACGCTGAAAGTGCACACAGATGGCCCGCACTTTATGCAGCAGCTCTGACATATCCGGGTAGTTTTTCAGAAAATTCTGTACCACCAAATTCAGCACATGTGCCAAGCAAGGGATGTGCTTCAAACCGGCTCGGCCCAGAGCCGCTACGAGATTTCGGCCATTGTCACACACCACCAGGCCGGGCTTGAGACTCCGTAGCAACAACCACTCATTGGTCTGTTGTTCAATGCCCGTCCACAGCTCCTGCGCAGTGTGGGGTTTATCCCCCAAACATATCAGTTTTAAAACAGCCTGCTGTTGTTTCCCCCTGAATGTGCTGATGTTGGTCGTGAAGGTGTTATGCTGAACGGATGAGTGGGTGGTTGAGGAGGAGGAAGCGCAGTAGGAGGAGGAGGCAACAGGAGGCAAAGAGAAATGCCCTGCAATCCTCGGTGGTGGAAGGACATGTGCCAAATGGCTAGCCGGCTCACCCACCACTACATTTGCTCAGTGTGCAGCTAGCGAGATATAGCATCCCTGCCTGTGCTTACTGGTCCATGTATCAGTGGTTATGTGGACCTTGCCACAGATGGCGTTGCGCAGTGCACACTTGATATTGTCCCTGACTTGTTTGTGCAGGGAAGGTATGGCTCGCCTGGAAAAGTAGTGGCGGCTGGGAACCACGTACTGTGGGAGAGCCACCGCCATCAGGTTTTTGAAACTATCCATGTCCACCAGACGGAATGACAGCATTTCAAACGCCAGGAATTTTGAAATGCTGGCATTCAGGGCCAGAAATCGCGGGTGGGTAGGGGGGTACTTCCTCTTTCTCTCCAGTGTTTGGGAGATGGACAGCTGTAAGCTTCCATGGGACCATGTGGAAATGCTTGGGGATGGTGGCTGACATGGTGGCGTTGCTGTCATATCGTCTGTTTGCAGTGTGTCAGGTGACATTGTCACTGTAGAGGTGGAGGAAGAGGCTGAGGCAGCAGCAGAAGAGGAAGCAGGAGGAGGCCAAGACCTTTCTTGGACTTTGAGGTAATTATTCCAATGCAGCTTGTGCCTTGAATTTAGATGCCTGGTCATGGGGGTTGTGCTCAGGTTGAGAACATTTATGCCCCGGCTCAGGCTATCATTGCACAGCTTGCAAACCACTTGTGTCTTGTCGTCAGCACATTGTCTGAAGAACTGCCACGTGGGGAACGCCTTTGAGCTGCCTTTGGTGTGCTAGGTCCCTGGGTGCGGTGGGTAGTAGCAGGCCTACTGTCTAGGGGACGCTCGCTCCGCTTTTGCAACCTGCCTCCTCTTTTGCTGTGCTGGTGCCTCTGTGCGACCACCACCTCTTCCTCCAAACTGCACACGTCACTCGCATGACCCCCATTCCATGTGGGGTCTAGGACCTCATCATCCTCCATATCATCTTCCACCCTTCACCACTGCCCTCCTTGTCAGTCTGCACACTGAGGCAAGCTGCAGGAGTTGGCACCTGTGTTTCGTCATCATCAGAGATGTGCTGCGCTGGTGTTTCAATGTCCTCATCCTGCAACAGAAGTGGTTGGGCATAGGTGCACTCAATGTCTTCCACTTCTGGGGCATCGCTATATGGATGGCCCACGGAAAGTACACCAGGAGAGTCATCAAAAAGCATAAGAGTCTCTTGCAGGACTTGGGGCTCAGACTGCTTGGCTAATTTACAAGGGGCTGAGGTGAAAGACAGATGGCCATGAGGTTCAGGTGCCAGCTCTGAGCTTTCATCAAGGGACTGGGAGGGAGACAATGTGAAGGAACTGGAGGCATTGTCAGCCACCCAATCTACTATCGCCTGTTCTTGTTCTGGCCTCACCAATCGTTGAGGGGCATTCTGGCCTACCATATACCGGTGAAGGTTCTGTTGGCTACCTGAGGAAGGTGTTTCCCTTGTGTGTGTAGCTGGCACACCGCGACCACATCCTCTCGTTCCAACAGGAGGTTCACCAACACCAGCAGCACCAGCATCACCAGCAGCACCATGACCACATGACCCTTATTTGCTCTCCTCATTGTGCCCGCAAATGTACTATGTAGCCCTATGTAAGAATTTATTGATACCAATTAATACCTTTTTTTTTTTTGAAAACACCAACGTAGCCAGACTTTTTATTTTGGTGCAAGAAATGCACCGCTCACACCAACAGCTGGAAGCTCTCCCTTTAGAACTAGGAGATGGTTTTTGAACAATAATGTGTCACTAACAGCAACAGCTAGAACCTCTCCCTTTAGAACTAGGAGATGATTTTTGAACAATAATGTGTCACTTACAGCAACAGCTGGAAGCTCTCCCTTTACAACTAGGGGATTATTTTTGAACAATAAATAATGTGTCACTTACAGCAACAGCTGGAACCTGGCCCTATAGGAGTAGGCAATGATTTTTGAACAATAATCTGTCCCTCTAAGCAACAGCAGGAAGCTCTCCCTTTAGAACTAGGAGATTATTTTTGAACAATAATCTGTCCCTCTAAGCAACAGCTGGAACCTGGCCCTATAGGAGTAGGCAATGATTTTTGAATAATAATCTGTCCCTCTAAGCAGAAGCTTCTACCTAGTGCAGTCAGATCGTTGTGTAATGCAGGGTTTGATCTGCAATCTGTCACTCAAAGCAGCAGTATGTGAAATCTCAAATTATTCCCACAATCTGATCATTGTGTACGATCCCACAATCTGATCGTTGTGTACGATCGTAACAATCGTTGTGTTAGGCAGGGTTTGATCTGCAATCTGTCACTCAAAGCAGCAGTGTGTGAAATCTCAAATTACTCCCACAATCTGATCGTTGTGTACGATCAAATCGATCGTTGTGTTAGGCAGGGTTTGATCTGCAATCTGTCACTCAAAGCAGCAGTATGTGAAATGTCCATTCTCAAATTTCTGCAATCTGTCCCTCAGAGCAACAGTAGTAGTAATCTCAGGATGCAGGATCAGATGTTAAAATGTCTGCAATCTGTCCTTCACAAAAACGCTGGCAGCTTCCTCTACCTACACTATTCAGAGTCTCTGAGAGCATGTGACTGCAGCATCAAGTGACTCCAGCTTATATAGAGGCTGGGTCACATGATGCACTGGCCAATCACAGCCATGCCATTAGTAGGCATGGCTGTGATGGCTTCTAAGGGCAAACCAGTGAAACGTTTGTTGATTGGCTGCCCTGCAGCTATTCAACATGCATGATCAACTACCAGAACCCAGAACCCGAACGTTTTTTGAAAACCCCAAAGTTCGGTACGGACCCGAACATTACAGTCCGGGTTCACTCAACACTAGTTGTTTTGTATTGGGTGGTATATTCAGGCCTAGAATTAAGGATTTGGTAACATTTTTGGTGTTCTTGTGGAAGAGAAGACTGTGGGTTTGACAGGAGGAGGATAACATCATCTGTGAAGAGGTTGATGATGTGTTGGATGCTGGCAAATTGTAATCCTGTAATAAGGGCGTCCATGCGGATGGTTTCTGCCAGTGGTTCCATCATTAAATTAATGATGGAAGGTGACAGAGGGCACCCTTGTCGGCATATATTGCCAGTGAACCCTGTTGAAAGCCTTCTCAGCTTCTATAGAGAGCAAGAGAGAAGGCGTTCGACTGGACTCTGCATAGTGCATAACATTTAAAATGCGTCTGGTTGCATTGGAGGACTGTTTCCCCTTGACAGACCCCATCTGGTCATTTTTGAATATGGTTGGTATAATGTTGGACAATCTACGTGCTAGCATTTTTGCATAAATCTTGATGTCGGTGTTAAGTAACAAAATGGGTCTAAGGTTTACCGGAGTCGTGGGGTCTTTCCCCAGTTTGGGGATTGTCACTACATAGGCTTTGAGAATTTCTGTGGGAAATTGGGATGTTTGGACTGCTTTTTCGAATACGTCAATCAGGTAGGGTGTCAAGAGTGTTCCGTATAATTTATAGTATTCGTTTGATAGACCATCCGGTCAGGGAGATTTGCCGTTGGGAAGAGATGCCACAGTACTGATTATTTCAGATGTGTTAAATGGACAGTTTAGGCTCTCAAGTTGTGTTTCTGACAGTGTGGGTAGGTTAATTTTCCTTAGAAAAGAGAGTATGGCATCGCCTGTGGGTTGTGGTGTGTTAAGGTCTTCCTTAAGAGTGAGCTGTAGTAGTCGGCAAAATGATCTGCAATATCCCGGGGATTTATGATTTTGTGTTTGTGAGTGGGGTGAAACAGGTGGGAGATTTTGGTTTTAGCCTGGATTGTTTTGATCCTACGTGCTAGGAGTTTACCTGCTCTTTTTGCGTTAGCATAGTAGGATATAGAGTTGAGCGAACTGGAAGTTTGGGTTCTGCTGGTCCGTCCGAACTTCGGTACAAAGTCCGGGTCCGGGTCCGGACGGAACCCGAACGATCTCACGGACAACGAATCCCATTGAAATCAATGGGGACCCGAACTTTTAGGCACAAAAATGGCTGTAACAAAGTCCTGGAAAGCCCTAGAGGGCTGCAAAAGGAAGTAAAATGGGGGTAAGGGTAGGGCAAGTGCCCTACAAAAAAATGGGGACAGGGAAATAACTTTAAATATTTAAAAAAAAATAAAAACATAAAAAAAGCAAAAATGGAGGTGAATGTGGATCATCTTCAAACTGTGTCTGAAAAGTATTAATTAACGGTAGAAGCCATATAACTGTTCTAAAATCATCTTCAAACTAGGGCAAGTGCCCTACAAATAAATGGGGATAGGGCAAATAAATTAAAATCAAGTAAAAAAACGGGAAGGGGGGTGGATGTGGAGTAGGAGCCTAGAGGTTGACTAGGCCGTGACCGTGGCAGTGTAGGTGGAAGTGGCGGTGGTAGAGGAGTAGGAGGAGGTAGCCAACATGGTTTTTTTTTTGTATTGAAGCCTATAAATTAGAAGATTACCATGCACAAGCAGAGTATATTATCACGAAGTTTGAAGAAAAAGGATATCACAGACCCACTCTGGAAAAAACTAAAGATATAATAGCACAACTGGATAGAAATACTTTATTAAACACTAAGAAGAAAAAGAATAATAAAGAATTTGACCTGGCCTTTATCACGGGGTTCAACAAGGAATATAAACAAGTGGAAAAAATAATAAAAAAATATTGGCCAATTTTAACAACAGACAAAAGCTTGAAGAAATTACTCCCCAAAAAACCAAAGTTCATTTATAAGAAAGCCCCCACACTAAGGAACCAATTGGTGCATAACGTAGTGGATCCACTCAAGGACATAAAAATCTTTAAAGATCTGAGAGGCTTCTATAGATGTCAAAGATGCCAACCATGCAGGACAGTCAAAGATCAACCCAGAAGAATACATAATTTCAAATCTTATGTCTATGGGACACAATATAACATTAAATCATTGATTACATGTAACACAGCCTATGTTACATATATCATAGAGTGCCCGTGCCAAATTTTATTTGTAGGAAGGACCACCAGACCCCTACATAAGAGAATCAGTGAACACATTCGCAACATCAAGAAAGGGTTTCCTAAGCACAGCCTATCAAAACACTTTAGGGATAAACATAACAAAGACCCCACACTGTTGAAATTTTATGGCATAGACAAAGTCAATCCACATTGGAGAGGAAGCAACAAAAAACAGCTAATCTCCCAAAATGAAACCATGTGGATACACAAATTAGGCAGCGTCACCCCGGGGGGCTTGAATGTGGACATTGATCTTAACTGTTTTATCTCTAATTTTTAACTCCCTACCGATTGGAAACGATGCACCCAACCACCTGATTTTTAAAAAAAATGTAAAAAAAAATTTTTTTTTCTAACTAAGTATTAACCTCCCCACTCCCCAGAATTTAGTATTTATAAATTGACCGTCTGCTTCTCACTGAACATATGTAGTACATATATTGCCTCATACTAGACCACCCTCACCTTGCAATAATGTCACCTTCCAAACACACAATTCATAACAACAAGGATTTTTTTGAGCATCATAGTATCAAACAAAAGTTTTACTGGGTGTGTAATTATTTTTAACTTTTATTTATATATATTTTTATGTACTTTTTACATGTTTATGCCCATTGCCATATTTTAATAATTCAACTAGGGTTGATTTTAAAAAATCCCCACTTTTGCATTGAAACCACTGCACCTTTTATGCCTACACAACAGGGCTTTTAAAATGTTTAGATTGTCAATTTTTTTTAAATCGGAACATTTGTACAGACGGAGACTCCACTGCAATACATCCAAAAAATCTTATATTTTAGCTTCCACATAGGACTACGTTTTGATCCGTCCACTATAGCATACTACAGGCTGGACAGGTCCTAGTAGATGAGAATTTACAATCGACCAATAGTACACATGAACGCAGTGAACTCTCCGCCCAGGCGACGGAGATAAAGCACGTCTGCTCCAGAGCTAGGCACACCTTTGAGAACGTCTATGACGAAACGCGTCAGCTGACCTAGCAGGAAGTCCGACGTCACATCCGGTTCTCGGTGAGAGGAAGCTGGAACGCACGCTGTTTAGCGAGGAGAGCTGCAGAGCTCCCCCACCAAGCCGACTCTCTCTTACCGGCTCTGTGAACATATTGGGACTCAACCAACAATCCTTGTTTGCTTTACCTTAGCCCATCTACTCCCTTATCTGTTTTTTACTTTTTGGAACACTTTGTTTTTTGTTTTCCTCGTTTTTACCACTCAATGTATCATAATCCCTTTTCAATAAAACAAAGGATACATTGAAACACGCTACACTATGGAGTCCTCTCTGCTTTTTATCTTCTAACACGCTGGAAACACACCCCGGGACACCCTGATATCTGAAAGAGCGGAGAGCTATAAACTAGGAGGAGAAATCTGCCCCACAGAGGTGAAACCCCTGAAAGTCCAGGAGCGGAGCATCCCAAACCCAGGAACAAGTCTTCAGGATTAACAAAGATAGGCACTTGGCCCCTGCAGGGGCAGTGCCCTCTGGTAAGGAGGAAATCTAAAGGGGGAGCACGAGTGCATTTACACCCCATGTCACCAATTATACAAGAAATAAGCACTTGAAGTCACAAATTTTTCACTAAATGGACTGGTTTATTATTCTCTATAGTATGTTCCTACTGCAAACCATCTACTAATCAGGACATTGATCTATTACCAAATTAGAAAAGGTGGGATATATTATTCATCATTGCATCACATACCAGGCTGAATATGGTTTATTATTGATGTGTGTTACCTATATTCGGTTTTATAAATTTTTTTTGCCATTAAGCATTTACACTGAAGAAATCACATTCTAGCACCTATATTTACTTATTTATTGCCACAAGCCATCCCTATGTTTTAGTTTATACATGTGTATTAGCACTTTTTGGAATTGTCTATATGCACTTGCACTTTTCAGACTATACGTTTATACTTACTGTTGTACGTTTATATCTATTAACCACCAACGAGCACTAAACACGTGAGTGGGTAAAGATAAAGGATACACATGCACTTTAACTAGAAGCCAAGGACATTGCCCCACCAGAACATATGATCACAGGACATCAGGGACACATTTATCTCCCATTACTCAGACAGCGCCACATCCAAGCACCACCTTTATCTAGATATTGCATGGTCTAACCACTCAATGGTCCTAATCTTCACTGAATGTTCTCCGAACACTCGGCGACCCAAATTATGGAGACTCAATGAGTCGCTCTTAAGTGACCCGGTCAGGGTCACAATGCTAGATAAGGACATAAAATAATACTTCTTGCTTAACGACTCAACAGATATTTCCCTGGGATCCCTGTGGGAGGGACACAAAGCGGTCATGAGGGGCAGACTCTTTCAACTAGGCTTCCAGCTAAAGAAGGAACATAATCTGGAAATCACAAGGCTTGAAGGGGAATTCCAGCACCTTAGCAAAGCACACAAACGACGACCTACAAAATATTCCCATGCCAACCTTCACAGAGTCAAACTAGAACTCAATTTTTTTTTTTTTCAAGAGATTTTATTGTCTTTTCCAGTAAATAACAGGTTACATAGCAGAAATTTTAAAAGTTATTTTGGTACATTTGTGGTAGAGTTACAATCAAGACATATAACAATGTTAACCAAAGGTGGGGAGCTGGGATGGGCTGGGGGGATAGGGAAGAAATTGGTTCGAACTGGGGAGTAAAGGGGGGCAGAGGTTGGCTGCATACGTGGATATGATCGGGAGAGTGTGGCAAATTTGGGGGTTTTTGCAAAGATTTTGTGGGTATTGGCAGACCTGATGGTCGTTGTTGAAGGTACTTATCACAATTACTGTGGGGATGGATGGACCTCTGTCAGACCTTAAAATACGCAGTATAGATAACAGATGGAGGACGTACACTGAATATATAAAATGCATTTAATATGAGAGGATGCAGTTCATCTCTAGTGGTCGGGTGGGGCCAGTAGTTCGTGTAGTTTTGACCAATAGTCCAGCCTTAGTACCGTTGTCGTGTAGGGGACTATAGATCCAGGAGTGGTTCTGAGATTCAGGAAGTGGATGATTGGTCCACCCGTGGGAGGATTTGTTTGAGTCCATCGTGGTATATGTGGGGGGATTTTTGGAGGTGATCCCTTTCGCTTTAGGGGAGGGCTTGTTGCATGTAGATCTCCCATTTCTTGAGAAATCTTGTAGTAGCAGAGATTGATGAGGGGTCAGAGGAGAGTTTATCCATGTACAGTAAGCAGGTTAGGTCCTTTTGAACCAGGTTTAGGGATGGGCCCGGAGGGTGGGTCCAGTTTTTTAGGATGGCCTTTCGTGCAGTTAGGAGGACCGTGTGTATCCATGGGACAGAGAGTGAATATCAATATGGTGTGTCATCTTGTGACTACCGTGGTCCCAGTAGCCAAGTCATCGGGTCCTTGCTCAGACTTATATTGGTGATCCTGTATATAAAGGAGATGATGTGATCCCAAAAGGAGGCAATGCGTGGGCATAGCCAGAATCTGTGGAAGAAGGTGGGTTTGTCGGTAGAGCACAAAGGGCAAAGTGCGGTTCCTGTGTTGTTTGTGTCCTTTATGAAAGGGATATAAGCCCTGTGCAGTAGTTTTAGTTGGGTTTCTTTCCAAGTTTCACTTGTGGTGTGATGTAAGACTGAATTGTAGCCTGAGGCTATTTTATCCTCCAGACCATCAACAGGGAGGTCCTTGGACCATTTGGACAGTAGCCATGGTAGATGTGGTAGTCATGGTCAACAGGGAGTTATAGATTGTGGATATGGATATCTTCTTGTCTGCCATCAGCTTATCTATTAATGAGGATTGAAAGTTCTTGGGGTTGTTTCCATGTGATGATTGTACATAGCTGATAAATTGGGCATGCTGGAACGCATGAGAAGACGGCAGATGGTGGACTTGAGACAGGACCGAGAAGGGTATCGGTCTGCCCGTGGAGGGATCAAAGAGAGGGGCAAAATTGGATAGTCCCCGGGTTTCCTATATGCGGAATGGTTGACTGTCCTGAGTTGCCGGAAAATCTGGGTTCCCTCTGATCGGGAGATGTTGGGAGATAAAAGGGGGGAGTTTTTGATATTTCCGTGCTTCTCTCCAGATCGTGTCCCTCAGAATAGCATTGTGTCTGAGGTGTATTGGCAGCGCCTTCCATTTCACATGTAGTATAGCGGAGAGCGAAAATGGGGCCACCATGTTGGTTTCTATGTGGAAGTTTGAATATCGGGAGGATCGGGTTATCCAATCTATTCCTGTTCTAAGGAGGCAAGATATGCTATACAACCTGATATTAGGTAAGTTTACCCCTCCTTCACCTCTCGGGGAGTGCAGCCTCGCCAGAGCAATGCGCGGTCTTTTGTTTTTCCATAGAAATGTATTAAGAGATTTGTTTAAGCATTGAATGTCTTTGTGTTTTAGCAACAGAGGAATAGTTTGCATCGGATATAAGAGTTTGGCAAAGCAGACCATCTTATAGAGGTGGCATCTCCCCAGGAGGGAAAGAGGGAGGTCCATCCATCTGGTTAACTCCTGGCAAATCTTGTGAATCAATGGAGGGTAATTGAGGGAGTAAAGGGAGGAGGGAGTTTTGCCAATGGTGATCCCCAGGTATGTTATATGGGATTTTGCTAGGGCAAAGGGGAGTCCTTGACCCATGAGGGATGTTTAGTGGTACCTAGTAGGAGGACTTCACTTTTAGGGTAATTAATGCGGAGGCCCTAATAGGATCTGAAGGTGTCAAATATTTGTTTAATGGCGAGGACGTCGCCGGCCGGATCAGCTGTAAATATGAGAACATCATCGGCAAATAGTGCCGTTCTTAGTTCCTGTCCTCCGACATGGACGCCATGTAGGGGGGCCGCTGAGAGGAGGAACCTGGATAACGGCTCTAAGTTGAACAACAGGGGTGAAAGTGGGCACCCCTGCCTTGTCCCCTTGAAGAGACGAAATTCCGAACTTTGGATGCCAGAGGTCACTATCGAGGCCGTAGGGGCGGCGTACATTTGGCATATTAAATGCAGGAAGGGACCTTGAAATTTGAAGGATTCTAGGATGTGGTGAAGCCATTTAATGCTGACATTATCAAATGCCGTCTAACGTGAGGATAGCGATCTGTTCCTTGGGGTGTTTGTTAGCGTGTTCTAATATAGTCAGGACTTTTCTAATATTTAAGGTGGCTGTTCTGCCCTTTACGAATCCGGATTGCGCCGGGTGGATGAGAGTTGGGATAATGTCTGCTACTCTAGTGGCTATGATCTTTGAAAGGAGTTTGGCGTCCAGGTTCAACAATGAGATAGGTCTGTATGAGCCCGGTTCTAGTGGGTCCTTTCCCTTTTTGCTTAATAATTTAATAATGGCTTGGTTGCCGGTGGGCATGTATGTGCCCCCAGTCCAGATGCCATTGAATACCTCTAGTAGTGCGGGGGTTAGAGTCTCCTTGAGGAGTTTGTAAAACTCACCAGTGAGGCCGTCTGGGCCAGGGGCTTTGTTGGGTGAGGTGTTTTGGATAGCCATGGATATTTCTAGATCCGTGATTGGGGAGTTCAGGAACTGCAGTTGTTGAGGGGAAATGCAAGGGAGGTCTAGGGAGTCTAGGAAAGTTTTGGCAGCGTTTGAGTCAATGGTGTCAGGTGCGTATAATGTGGAATAGAAGTCTAGCAGAATTTGGGTAACTTCTTTGGGGGTAGATTTGATATTGCCCTGTTTATCTCTAAGAGAGGTAATATGCGTGGGATGGTGTGGGCCTTTGCATAGCCTGGAAAGAAGTTTGCCTGACTTGTTCCCGAACCTATAATATGTTGCCTCCATTGATGCCCGTTTAGTCAGCTCCAGTCTGTCCGCCCAATGATCGAAGAGGCGTTTGGCAGTAAGCCAGTTTTCCCTGTTGATCCGTGTGTTGGAGGAGGTTAAAGCGCGTTGTGCTATTTGGAGACGGGAGCTAGCTTCCCAGTATTCAGAGAGTGTCTTTCTTTTAAAGAAAGCGGTGTAGGATATTATTTTGCCTCTAAGAAATGCTTTACCGGCCTCCCAGAAGAGATTGGGGTTCTTTTGGTGATCAGAATTAGTGAGCGAGTAGTCTTCCCAGGCTTTAGTAATGTATGATTGGAATTCGGTGTTATTAGCAAGGAAGGAAGGGAACCTCCAAGAGCGTGCTGTAGGGTGAGGGGTCTGTTCGGATAATGTCAGTGAGATAGGAGAGTGGTTGGAGATGGCCATCTCGTGAATATCCGTGCCCGATACGTGGGGTAGTAAGTCATCAGTGGCAAAGAGGTAGTCAATCCTAGTCAATGTCCCATGGGGGGGAGAGTAAAAGGTATACTCCCTGTCAGACGGATGTTGTAGTCTCCAGACGTCCGTGAGGTGCAGGGATGACATTGTATCTGACAGTAAAGTGGGCGCCTGATCTTTCCTGGTGATTAACCCCTTCCTTACCGGGCCATTTCTGACACTCCTCTCCTACATGTAAAAATCATCATTTTTTTGCTAGAAAAATACTCAGAACCCCCAAACATTATATATGTTTTTTTAGCAGGCACTCTAGGGAATAAAATGGCAATCATTGCAACTTTTTATATCACACGATATTTGCGCAGGAATTTTTCAAACGCGTTTTTTTTTGAAAAGAAACAGTTTAGTGAATTAAAAAAATACAAAACAGTAAAGTTAGCCCAATTTTTTTGTATGTTGAAAAAGAGGATGTTACGCCGAGTAAATTGATACCCAACATGTCATGCTTTAACATTGCGAACATTCGTGGAATTGCGCCAAACTTTGGTACTTAAAAATCTCCATAGGCGACGCTTTAAAATTTTTTACAGGTTACATGTTTAGAGTTACAGAGGAGGTCTAGTGCTAGAATTATTGCCCTCGCTCTAACGTACGCGGCGATACCTCACATGTGTGGTTTGAACACCGGTTACATATGTGGGCGGGGCTTACGTATGCGTTCGCTTCTGCGTGCGAGCTCGCGGGGACGGGGGGACTTTAATTTTTTTTTTGTTATTATTATTCATTTTACTTTTATTTTTTTATTTTTACACTGTTTCTTTATTTTTTTTTTTTTTTGATCACTTTTATTCCTATTACAAGGAATGTAAACATCCCTTGTAATAGGAATGGTGCATGACAGGTACTCTTTATGGAGAGATGTGGGGTCAATATGACCTCACATCTCTCCTGCAGGCTGGAAAGACTGAGATCAGAAAAAAAATTTCCGATCCCAGCCTTTCCAGCCGTGATCACGGCTTTGTTTACAAAAGCCGGGCCGGGCGTGACGTCATAACATCGCGCCCGGTCCTCCGAGGGTCATAGAGATGACTGGTGACCAGATGGTCATCAGTCATCTTCCTGACAAACATCCAGCGGCGACGGATCTCTTCTCCCTGCCGCCGATCGTACGGGCGGCACGGGAGAAGCACCGAATGGCGGCGGGAGGGGGGGGACGTCCCCTCCCGCTGCCTACAAGAACGATCAAGCGGCTGATCTGCCGCTATGATCGTTCTTGTGGTGTGCAGAATCGCCTGCTGCAAA
>BLSH010153779.1:82486-94015 GCA_018402905.1 Glandirana rugosa
CAGTATAACAGCTTGAGTCTGAGGGTTCCGGCATATCGGTGCCAGGTAGAGTTTTCCCCTGTGTTTCTAGATTTGCAGAGTACACATATGCGTGGATTGTGGGGACTGGGGGTCAAAAAGTGACTAGATAGAAGGGTCGAAGAGGTTGTGGGGGTATAGGGTGTATATCACCCGCCCCTGAAATTGAGGGAGTACGTAGGGAACTACCTGTTTAGTGCAGGAGTTGTGTTGGTGCTGTAAAATTGGGGAAGAGCGGCCATCCTGCAGGTACCTGTAGGATCTGAAACTCCCCCCCTATAGACTTACCACGGTCGTCGATCTCCGTGGTAAGTCTATAGTAAAACACCGAATGGCGGCGGGAGGGGGGGGACGTCCCCTCCCGCTGCCTACAAGAACGATCAAGCGGCTGATCTGCCGCTATGATCGTTCTTGTGGTGTGCAGAATCGCCTGCTGCAAAAAATGATATCTGAATGGTGCCTCTAGCTGCTGGCACCATTCAGATATCCCCCCCTCAAAGTCTAGGATGTCCATGGACGTCCTACCGGCGAGAAGGGGTTAAAATGTCGTGGTTGTGTTGAGGACGTGATTTGTCCATCAAGGGATGCATGAGGGAGTTAAAGTCCCCGCCCACTATATGTGGGATATGGGGGTGTTGGAGAAGCTGGGAAGATAGATCAGTGAAAAACTGGGGGTCAGGGGTGTTAGGTGCGTATACACATGAGACGTTTAGATCTTTGTGTCCCCTTTTGAGATGGACCGTGGCTATACGGCCTTGGGAGTCTGAGTTCGACAATATGACCGTGCCGCAAAGACATTTGTGGATTAGGATAAGGGTGCCTGCTCTTTTGCCCACTGCCACCGATCCCAGGACTAGTCCTACCCATAATTTGTGCATGCGATGGAAGTCTTGAGATTGGAGGTGGGATTCCTGCAGTAAGGCTATATCTGTTTTAAGGCGGTGCAAATATCTCAAGATTTTCATTCTTTTATGGGGGATTTTAGTACCTTATCCATGAAATAATGTTCATAAAGGAGATGAAGGCAGGGGGATTAAGCAGAATTTGTAGATATCTTGCGTAAGAGGACATACAGTGTAAACGATCATCCGTATTAATGGGGCCCTAAATTGGGTGTGAAGGTTAGCACGGGAGTATTGCAGCCAGTTGAGTACAATGCAGTTAAAGGGGTTGCATAGTGATATAGTGGGGGTGGGGGGGTATGGGGAGGGAGGGTGAGATATAGGGGAAACGATGAAGCAATCATTGACTTCACTTTTTTCCACATGGTTTCGTCACGGGAGAGTACAGCGCCCAGGTAGGAAGAAGCCGAAAGGGGGGATGTAACTCGGCAAGAACCCCTTATAGGGTTAAATGGAGGTTCGTTATAATGCCTCTTGCGAGGGGAGAGAATGAAGAAGAACTAAATGCGGTGCACAGGGTCCCTGAAGGAGGAGGCCATGTGGATAAAATGAGGCAGGAGAGCAAAGGTTACATAGCTAGAGTTCCCATCACGCTTTAGACTGGCCAAAGCGGGAGAGGAATAACAAATTTAACATAACATAAGAATACATTTGTAGCATGAGATCAATCACTATAGTGTCACTGTGTGACATTTAGGTGGTACAGTGGAGAGTCACAAACGTTTATAGTGTACGTATACTCATCTGAGCAGGCGGTGGGCATGTGTCTGCTCCGGCTGAAGGATTCCAGAGAATGCTCTCTTTCATGAAAGTTCCATGTGGTTGGACTCGATTGTTTTGAGTCGCTTAGCTGCATCCTTTCTAGGACTTCTTTGGTCCATGAGGCGTGGTGGACCTTGGTCCCTGGAAGTTGCTTTGGCATAAGATATGGGGTCCAGGGTTCTCAGGAAGTGATCCGCTTTGGCTGGAGTGTGGAAAGTGAGCTGCTCGCCATTAGGCGACTTGACTCGGAGCGTTGCTGGAAAAGCCAGAGTGAACTTCAACTGTCTTTTAAATAGGTCTGAGCAGATGCTTTGGAATGCCTTCCTCTTCTTGGCCACTTCTGCCGAATAATCAGCAAAGATTAGGATTTTCGCCCCTTCGATTGTCAGCATTTTGGATTGCCTGTATTTCTGTAGAATGGCGTGTTTATCCGCATAGTTTAAATATTTAGCGATGATCGGTCTTGGACCTGGACGGTTGGGGGTAGGGGTTTCAAGCCTGTGCACTCTTTCCACCTGGAAAGGACCCTTTAGGCCCAGGGCTTCAGGATTTTTTACTGAGCAGAATTTAGCGAGAGCATTTGTTGTCAGGGATTCTGGAGCCCCAATAAAACGAAGGTTGCTCCACCTGGAGCGATTTTCAAGATCTTCGAGCTTCTCTTTAATGAGGGCAATCTGTTTGTCTTGTGTGATGTCCGACTCCTGGGACTGATAGACTTCTTCCTCTAGGTGTGCTATGCGTTGCTCTGCCTCCTGTATTCTGCCCGCGTGTGCTTTGAGATCCTTGTGGATCTGAGCCATCCCATCCTGCACTGCCTTCTCCACGGATGCCGTAATCATGGGGGATAGGAGAGCTGCTACCGCTTGGGCGATGAGCTCCGTGGAACGATCGTCCTGTCCGAAGGTTCCGGGAAGAACGTTGTCCCCCGCGTGCGGCGCCGCCGCCATGACAGGCTGAGCAGCCTGTTCGGAGCCCTCCGTCGGTTTGATGAACTGTGCTTGACGGAGCGGTCCCTTGTCCAGGTATCGCTCCATGCCGCTGTCCAAGATGTCTCCGGTTTGTCGAGGCCGGTGTAGAGGGGTTCGTGCAGGTTTTCTCAGCAGATGTTAGGCTTCTCTGCGGGAGCTCCTAGGACGCGCGACTAGTCCATGGAGCGCCGGAACCGGAAGTAGAACTCAATTTAAAGTTAACCACTACAGCAGAAAATTACGTCAAATGGTCCCTAGGGAAAGGATACTGCACTAAAGATCAAATAGGCACTAACCTAGCATTTATATGCCACAGATACAACTATTACCACACAACAAACAGAAGCCCTTCTTGACAATATCCCCCTCCCAAAACTTAATGCCCACCATAAATCCATGTTAGAAGACGCAATTACGGAGGATGAGATTGTAAAAACAATCCAAAGTCTTAAGACCAATTCATCTCCTGGCCCAGACGGGTTCCCCAACCTATACTATCAAAAATTCTGCCAGTCCCTATCTCCCTACCTATCTAGATACTTTAATTCCTTAAGAAAAGGTCAGGGGTTGGACCCGGCATGCAACCTTGCACTTATATCAGTGATCCCGAAGCCAGACAAGGACCACACTGATGTAAGTAATTATAGACCAGTATCACTGATTAATAGTGACATCAAAATCTTAACCAAAATATACGCTAATCATCTTGCTTCATTTATTAACGAGTACATTAATAAAGATCAAGTAGGCTTCATACCAGGGAGGCAGGGCCCTGATCAGGTCAGAAGAGCAATAGATCTAATTTCCCTGATGCCCTCAGGCTGGGGGAAGGGGAATTCGCAGGAGGGTCTCGTTCTTGCGATAGACCTCCAAAAGGCCTTTGACACAGTCTCCTGGCAATATCTCTTTCGCTCTACTTAAAAAATGGGGGTTTGGCCCGTATTCCCTTGGAGTTTTGGAGGCCCTATACTCGCAACCCGCAGCTAAAATAAAATTTCAGGGCTACCTTTCTGAGTCCCTCCCTATAAGGAGAGGCACACGGCAAGGCTGTCCGCTCTCACCATTGCTTTTCGCCATTGCAATTGAAACTCTGGCAATAACAATTAGAGAGAACCAGAACATACAGGGAGTCATTTGTGGCCACAAGACCCATAGATGCACATGTTTGCAGACGACCTGCTCCTCTTCATACCGGCCCCTTTAATCTTAACCCCCAACCTTCTTAAAACCTTAGCAGACTTCGGACAACTCTCAGGACTAAAAGTAAACATGTCCAAACCGGTAGCGATGAACGTTTCTCTCCCCCCTTCCATGGTAGATAACCTTAAGAGCAACTTCCCCTTCGTATGGGCCGAAAAAGCGGTTCCTTACCTAGGTGTTAACATCCCTCCCTCCTTTGATCATATTTATAATGTTAACTACCCTCCTCTCCTCTATAAATTAAAGCATGACCTTTCTACCTGGTCAAAACAGAACCTCTCCTGGGTTGGCAGAGTACACACAGTGAATATGACCCTGCTTCCCTGTATCCTCTACTACTTTAGAGCACTTCCTATTCACATACCTAAAAGTAAACTCTCAAACATGTAATCTGCTATCTTGCAATTCATCTGGGGCAAAAAGGCTATAGATTCTCGAACTGTACCCTTTTTAGACTCAAAATGAAAGGAGGCCTTGGCGTACCAAACTTATGGTGGTACTACCGAGCTGCTCAGCTTGCCCAATTTTCTAGTATACATTCCACTGATGAAAAACCTGACTGGATCTTTATTGAGAGACAAGCTACCGCAGGACACACCCTGGACTACTTACTTTGGTGCGACCCCAAAATCAGGCCCCCCGTTCTCTCTCCCACTCTTTCCCAATCCTTAGCACTTTGTGACAAACTCCGCAAGTACAAGACCCTGATTTCTCCCTGTTTGCCATTAGCTCACATATTCCACAATCCTGGGTTTCCACTGGGGAAGATATAAAAGCCTTTCTCTGGTGGGTAAACAAAGGGGTGTATAGAATTGGCCCCTTCATAAATGCTTCTGGCCCATTGACACTTAGACACTGCAGAAATGCACTAGAAATGCCACCACCGGAAACATTCCGATTCTTCCAACTCTTTCATTTTCTGAACTCCATCCTCCCCACCAAGCGCGAACACCTTACAGTCATACCTTTTGAGCAGCGGTGCTCGAAACTCTCAGACATGAGAGGGGGAATCTCCCTCATCTATGCAGCGTTAGCAGAACCGATAGTCAAAACCAACTACATGGCACATTGGGAAAGAGACCTCGACTTCCACTGGGACATGGACATGTGGCATAACATCTACTCAAGAGCTTTCAAGGGACTCCACAACGTTTCCCTAATTGAAGCCAATCTGAAGGTAATAACTAGATGGTACTTATACCCTACTCATTTATCGAAATTATATGCCTCCTCTTCACCATTATGCTTCAGGGACTGTGGTCATATGGGAACATTGGTACACACTCTCTGGAAGTGCCCACGCATTAGAGGCTTCTGGAACTATATATTTCAGCTGATCAGAAAGATCACAGGAGTCCAGATTAATTAGGACCCTGTGATCATGCTGCTTAATCAGAAAATCCCCCATGTCAACCAAAACTCTCAAATTTTGATTAGATTTATTCTAACGGGAGCTAAAGTAACGTTGGCCAGAGCTTGGAAAAAACAGTCTGTGCAAACCAAGCAGGCTATCCAAAAAGTGTCTCTTGGATTTTATCTCAGGAGAAAATCTATCATACCATTAAGGAAATTTGAGGCGGTCTGGGAACCATGGGCTATGTACATGGGTATAGCACTGTGAGGGTTTGGAACTCACCCCCGGGTTCAAAAGGGCATGCTTTTTACTTGTGCATAGGTCACCCACTCTGACAGCTTCCTAATCCCTCTCCTCTCTCTCCTTCCCCTATTCTCCTCTTTTCCCTTTTCCTCCTTTCTTTCTGCCTATATCCCCCTTCAGACCTTCCTGGGAGGTCTCCAGTCAAGAACTAGTTAAAAAAAAGGGATGACGTAGGGATTCCTCTGCTTTGAAAGTCTGGTGTGTCCCTCCACTGCTATTTGTTTTCATTTTTTCCAAGGGACCGGAGTCTCGGAGCAGGTTATAACTAAATTGTTTATCATCCATCATGTGTCCCTGGTTTGACCCCGGGCTCCAGGTTCATTCTCCTATGAACCATCTCCCCTCATCTTTTGTCAAACTGTCTTTTGCCGGATCCTCTCACACTCAAAGAGGCGAGGACCCTCCCCACTCTCACTGATGGCATATATATTGTTCTCCCTTCTGAGGGCTCCCGGGGGAACTGCTCACCCACACCGCCTCACAGTTTGCTCCCATTAGGGGTGGCATGTGGGGGTGAGCTCCCTTGGACCCCTGGGGTATCCTGGGGTGGGGCCTGGGTTCGCACCAATTCATTTATAAGAATGTTTGGCTTTTATAGGTGGATCTGGACTCATTACTCCCAAACTTTCTCACAACACTTCTGTGGGAGAGAATTTGGGAGCAATGACCCATAGTATGACCTGGTTAATGTCTACAACTTTGTATCGCTTTGGAATACTATGTACCTTGTCATCGCAGATTTCCCTTTTCTGAGGTATTTAGCTAAATATTCCCCCCCAGGGGGTCAATGTTGTAACTCTTTGAATGTTATGTTTTTCATACAATAAAAATATTGAAACATAACATGGTTTCCTATGGAATATGTTCTGCAATGCAAATCTGCAAAATGCAAAAAGTACTAAAAATGCATAGGTTTGAATCCAGCCTAACTAACAACAGGGAAGCTAGTGTAAAAAAAACAGTGTCAATGTCATATCTTTACCTCCTCTCTGTGTTTGTAATTGGAAAATCACAGAGAGAGGGCAGAGACTCAACACTTGCACTGGTGTCTGCTATACTAGCCTCACTGATTCTGGAGGACGCTCATTGGTCACGGTGAAACTTGTTGAGTGGGGCTTCCAGTGATGTCACTTCTGGTCTGTGGAACGTGCATCAAGATGGCACTTTCAGGTTTGCATGCAATCATTATTTAATACAGTGGGCGCAATGGAGATTTATTTTGTTTAGTAAAAAAAAGCACTATACTACTGCTGTTTATCTGAGGATGTCAATTATTTGTGGTCTGTGCTGACCAGTGAGGATTGAAGGATGATCTGGGGCACAGAGACAGAGAGACCAGGGAGGACATTGAAGTAACCAGGGAATATATATATGCAATGCCTTTAGTGTAGTAGACTATATACAGCTAATTTAGTGTATATAGTATATAGCATCCGTTTAGGCAGTGCAAGAGTATATATATATATATATATATATATATATACTCACAGTGTACATTATATATCAGTGCATTTGGGGTGCAATTTGGCCAGTGAATGGGGAGAGTACGGGCGCTGAATCAGTAGTGGGTTGCCAATCAGGGTTAGTATATTCAGCAGGAAGGGCACTATGGGCCCTGCGGGCCTGTGTTTGTCTTAATCTTCATGGCTGCAGGACATTAATTGTGCTAGTCACAACAGTAGGGATGAGCCCCCGGTTCAAGTTGAATGCACGTTCAACTCGAACATCGGGGGTTCGTCCGTTCACGCCACTGCAAACATTATGGGGCATTCACAGGAAATTTGCGCGTCCCATAATGCATTCCATTGGCGGCAGAATGCAGACTGCTGATTGGCCAAAGCATGCACAGGACCTGCGAGAATATATATATATATATATATATATATATATATATATATATATATACATACACACGGCGCATTGAGTGTACACTATATATCATTGCATTCAGGGTGTACATACAGTATATAACACACTTGACGTGGTGTATCAAAATATATACAGCCTGATATATATATATATATATATACACACACACACAGCATACTGAGTGTACACTATAATATCGGTGCATTCAGTGGTGTACGGTATATAGTACACGTGGTGTCTTAAAATATATATAGTCTATTGTATATATACTGTATATATACACACACAGCGCATTGAGTGTACACTATATATCAGTGCATTCAGGGGTGTGTGGTATATAGCACACTACTTGGCGTGGTCTCTTAAAATATATACAGTCTAGTGTATACATATATACACACAGCATATTGAGTGTACACTATATATCAGTGTATTTGGGGGTGTGCGGTATATAGTACACTGTAGTGTGGTGTTAAAAAAAATACCCATCATGTCAGGAAGGCCACAAAAGAGAAGCAGACACTCCCAGGCCACTAAAAGAGAGCAAGCAGCCTCTGTGTCTTCAGTGAAAAGTGGTGGTGGCTGATGTGGTGCATCCTCTGCAGGCGGATCACGCTTGACCTTTTTTTCTGCTATTGGACGTGCTATTGAGCCACAACATGCAGAAGAGTTGGTGTAGTGTATATCAAAGCCATCTTCATCCTCCTCATCCTCTGTCACCCAGGCTCGTACAAGTTTGCCTTCCAACGCATCTGGCAAAGCGGCCTATTC
Organism: Glandirana rugosa; assembly: GCA_018402905.1. NCBI lineage: Eukaryota > Metazoa > Chordata > Amphibia > Anura > Ranidae > Glandirana > Glandirana rugosa. The sequence continues at coordinate 90,634 of BLSH010153779.1, forward strand.
CAATGGATCCTTGTCCACAGTAACTCCTTATGTAGCCCCACCATCATGCACGGAGGAGTCACCTGAGTTATTCGAACATAGTGTCGGTTACATGCTGATGGAGGATGCACAGCAGTTTTAAGGCTCTGATATTGGTTCCCACTTTAATGAAGGAAGTAGCGTGAGCCTAGAGACAGGGAGTGTCGCAAAAGGACAAGAAACTAGCAGTCATGTTCTCCCAGCTGCAGCATACTGCCAAGTTTGCTCCAGTTATGAGGAAGGAGGGGATGATGAGGACATGGACTGTACTTGGGTGCCTGAGAGAAGAGAGGAGGAAAGTGAGGAGGAGGATGCCCAACTTCAACAAGGCAGGATGTCCTCCAGGGGCCAGCTTAAGGGCAGCCACGTAATTGCATCAGACCACAGAGCTCCACAGGTGCAGGACGCTGCTGCCTCCCCGCCAACTTCCAAAATTTCTTTGGTGTGGGCATTTTGCAGCACATGTGCAGTAGATCGCACGATTGCCATTTGCAATCTATATCTGAAGCTGGTCAAGTACAGCCAGGACTCTGGCCGCTTGGGCACTACTGTCTTGACAAGACATATGATGAACAGCCATGCAGTCCATTGACAAGAGTACCTGAAGAACCCACACCAGAAAACAAGGCAGACTCCTCCTTGCTCCTCATCTGGGATCTCAACCTCTACTATACCTGCAGTCCTCTCCAAAACCTGCACTGAGAGGAATGAAGGTCTAGCAATGCATGCCACAACTAGTACTTGCAGCCAATATGCTAGCAGTACACCCCCAGGTGAATTCAGCAGGCAAATATCCCTACCCCAGTTGCTGAACCGTAAAAAGAAATACTGTCCCAGCCATCCACATGCTCAGTGTCTTAATGCTAGCTTGTCCAAATTGCTAGCACTCCAACTGCTACCTTTTCAGCTGGTAGACTCTGCCCCCTTTTGTGAATTTGTGGAATGTGCTGTCCCACTGTGGCAGGTTCCCAAAAGACATTTATTTTCACGTAAGGCCATTCCAGCTCTCTACCATCATGTGGAAGGCAATGTTTTGGTCTCGTTGGACAGGGCAGTCAGCTGCAGGGTTTATATTACCGTTGACTCATGGTCCAGCAGGCACCATCAGGGACTTTACCTTTCCTTCACGGCACACTGGGTAACTCTGCTCTCAGCTGGGAAGGATGCAGGACAGGGTTCAGTTTTGTAAATAGCTCTGCCACCATGCCTCCAAAAAGCTGCTGGTGATTTTGCCACATCGGCCTCCTCCACCGATCATCTTCTTCTGTCTCTGTGGCCTCTTCTGCAGAATTGTCCTCTGAACCTGCAGTGCTTCCTAAGCGTTCAAGGAGCTATGCAAGCTGTCAGGCTAAAAGATGCCATGCGGTGCTTGAGTTAGTCTGTCTTGGAGACAGAAGCCACACTGGGGAAGAGATTCTTTCAGCTCTGCGGGGACAGGCTCACAGGTGGTTGACACCACGGCAGCTTGAGCCAGGAATGGTAGTATGCGACAATGGCACCAACCTTCTCTCTGCCCTCCAACTGAGACAATTGACACATGTTCCATGCTTGGCACACATCTTGAATTTGGTGGTGCAGCGTTTCTTGACCAGGTACCCAGGCTTACCAGATATCCTGAGGCAGGCAAGAAAAGTCTGTGGTCATTTCCAGCGTTCATACAATGCCAGTGCGCTGCTGGCTGACATCCAGTGGGAATTCAACCTGGCGAACAACCGCCTCATTCGTGACATGCCCATCACGTGGAACTCAACATTGGCAATGCTGCAGTGGCTGCATGCACATCAGAGGGCTAATGATCAAGGATGCATGCATTGTCCTGTCACCATTTGAGGAGGCCACAAGGATGGTGAGTGCATCAGTGACACTGTCCCACTAATATTCCTTCTGGAGCACATGCTTTGTGGAATCATGGACAGGGCACTTGAGGCAGAACAAAGGGAGGAAGAGGAGGACTTCCTTTCCTCTCAAGGCCCCCTTTATGTATATAGCATTCCTGCAGAGCTGCCAAACGCACGGTAGGAGAAGGAGGAGGATTGTGTCAGCATGGATGTGGAGTATAATACGCAACCGTCTTCAAGGGATCATGATTTTCAGGCCCCAGAAACCCAAGGAGATGTACGTGGCTGGGAGGAGGTAGTTCCTGATAATGTCATCCTCAGTGACCCAGAGGACACTCATGGCTCCACAAACTTACGCTGCATGGGCTCTCTGATTCGGAAAAGCCTGCAAACAGACCCTAGGATTCTTGGTATCAAAGAGAGGGATCATTACTAGCTGGCAACCCTTCTTGATCCATGTTACAAGGGTAAAGTTGCAGAACTCATCCTGCCTGCGCAGAGGGTGCACAGGATGAAACATCTTCAGGATACCTTGAAGAAAAGTTTGTGCAACGCCTTTCCAGACCCTGGGAGGTTACCATGTCCTGCTGTTGGTCCTGGACAACGTGTTTCTGAAGCTTCAGTCATTCAGAGGAGAGTGGTGGAGAAGGTGGCCGACTGAGCGATGTCTTTAAAAAAAAATCCTCAAGCACCCTATGCAATTGAGCTACTGGCCTGTCCTGCATCGAGCATGCTTTCTGAACGGACATTCAGTGCTTCTGGAGGGTTCGTAACCGATCAAAGAGTGTGCCTGTCCACAGACTCGGTTGATAGGCTCACATTTATAAAAATTAATCAGTCCTGGATCAGCAGCTATCAAGCCCCTGATGCAATTGATTAAATTTGCTAGGGATCTGGGATCCCTTGAAGACTGCCACTGTTCCTAATCCTCCTGTCCATAATCTAGAACAATATTTTGTATTTAGGGCACCAGCAACACCCAAGGCCCAATTTTTCTTCACCTGGTTTAGAGGGGCATGCCATAACAATTTTTAAACTAATTAAAAACAGCAGGTCCGGGGGGCGTGGCCTGACGACACTGCTGAATGGTTGCCTAACTCCACAGCTCCTGTGCTAAACGGCAAAAATCGACCGATCCACGACAGACACCGGGATTTTCAACCACCCCTCACATACCTGATCCCTCCTAGCACCTCCAGGAATGTCCAAAAGAAGAAAGGACTTTAAAGCTCCTAAGAAATTGACAGATTTCTTTCCTGCTCCAGGCCGCATGGGGACCCAAGATGGCGCCGCTCCCACAGCAGAAGACACAGCCACAACTCTCCACTCTCCCCAGAGGGGATTACACGGATCCTTCACTCCTCCAGGCGAATCGGGTGAGTTGTCACCCCCACCCTCTCCCTCCACTTCAAGTCCGGCAAAATCCAAACTTAGAACGGAAGAGCCCGAAAACGCCCGATCGATCGTTCCTCCGATCGTTCTGAACGAAGCTTCGTTCGGACGAACGATCTTTCCTACGAACGAAC
>BLSH010153779.1:115438-168818 GCA_018402905.1 Glandirana rugosa
CACGACAAGGCGTCTTGCTGACTGGGCACGCACGACGTCGACTTTGAGGTGAGAACGGACGACGACGAGCGTGTCAGAGAGGTCGTACACGTTCCACCCGTGCAGCGTATACTCCGCCACTCGCCCTTCCGGCTTCAAGGCGACGTCGCGTCTGTCCGCTCGTCGTCGTCCCACTCTTGCGGCTTTCACGCGTGTCTGCCGGGCGTGAAATACGTCGTCGAGACTGTATAGGCCCATCAAAAATCTTTTAAGACATGGTGGTTTAAGTCGTGTACGCGGTCCGTTCCCTACACGAAGTTTGCCCGAGCCGGGTCTCGGCGATGCTCCTGCTCGCCTGTCTGCGCTGCAGCGGAACTTCGGCCTTCCCGCTCACCGCCTCATATGCGACGTGCCCACCTTGCACATGCTGGAGAGACTGTGCGAGCAGCAGCAGGCAAGAGTGGAGTTTCAGCTGCAGCACGCACGGGTCAGTCGTTCTGCGGAACAGCACCACTTCACCACCAAAGAGTAGGCCTCCATTCGAGACCTGTGTACCATATTGCGGTGTTTCGAGTACTCCACCAACATGGCCAGTGCCGATGAAGCTGTTCTCAGCGTTACTATCCCACTTCTGTGTCTCCTTGAAAAAACACTTCGGGCGATGATGGAAGAGAATGTGGTACAGGAGGAAGAGGAGGAGGAAGAGGGGTCATATCCACGGTTATCAGGCCAGTAATTCACAAGTGGCTCGGAGAATGGGTTCCTGCACCAGCATAGGCCAGGTAAAAAATTTCAAGCCAGGGCACAGTTCTGGAGGATGAGGAGGACAAGGAAGATGATGATGAGGAGGAGGAAATGTGTTCACAGCAGGGTGGCACCTAACGCAGCTCGTGGGCATCACTGGAGTGTGCCTGGGGGGATACAGAGGACACAGATGATACCCCTCCTACAGAGGACAGCTTGTCTTTGCCTCTGGGCAGTCTGGCGCACATGAGCGACTACATGCTGCAGTGCCTGCTCAACAACAGCCGAGTTGCCCACATTGTAACTTGTGCTGATTACCGGGTGGCCACCCTGCTGGATCCCCTTTACAAGGACAATGTGCCATCCTTAATTCCCTCACTGGAGCATGATCGGAAGGTGCGCGACCACTAGCGCACGCTGGTAGACGCGCTGCTGAGGGCATTCCCAAATGACACCGGGGGCTCATTGGAAGCACAAGGCGAAGGCAGAGGAGGAGGAAGAGGTTGCCAATGCAGCTGTGGCACCGCCAGCACCTCAGAAGGGAGCGTTAGCATGACCGAAATGTGGAAAAGCTTTGTCAGCAGCAGCACGCCACAACAAACAGCACCACCAGCTGATAGGCAACGTCTTAGCAGGAGGCAGCATTTCAACAACATGGTGGAACAGTATGTGTGCACACGCCTACACGTACTGACTGATGGGTCTGCCCCATTCAACTTCTGTGTCTCCAAATTGGGCACATGGCCTGAGCTTGCCCTTTATGCCTTGGAGGTGCTGGCCTGCCCTGCAGCCAGTGTATTGTCTGAACGTGTGTTTAGCACAGCAGGGGGCGTTATCACAGACAAGCGCAGCCGCCTGTCCACAGCCAACGTGGACAAGCTAACCTTTATTAAACTAACCAGGCATGGATCCCACAAGACTTGTCTGTACCTTGTGCAGAATAGCCATTTAGACCGGCCTCACAGAGCCATTGGTATACTTAAGTGAACGTATCCTTTTTTTTTTTTTTAATGTCTCAATATTTTGGGGGCTACCCCAATTAGAAAAAAAAACTAACAAACAAAAAACAGTGTTGGCTACCTCCTCCTTCTCCTCCACCGCCACTTTCACCACCTACACCGCCACAGTCACCACCTCCTCAACCTCCTACTCCACATCCACCTCCTCCTCCATTTTTTTTTTTTTTTGTGATTTTAAGTTATTTCCCTATCCACATTTGTTTGCAGGACACTTGTCCTACTCTTACCCCCATTTTGCTTCCTTTTGCAGCCCTCTAGCCCTTTCCAGGACTTTTTTAGAGCCATTTTTGTGCCCAAAGGTTTGGGTCACCATTGATTTCCATGGGGTTCAGGGTGCGGTGTCAAGTTCGGGTCAAGTTCGGGGCTGAACTCAAACTCTTTCGCGAAATTCGGCCGAACCCGCCGAACCTGAACATCCATGCGTCTGCTCAACTTTAGTTGAAACTAAACACAATATTTTGGATATTCAAAATGGCTCTAATGCCACTTCTGATGCAGTAGGTCCCTTAGCAACTACCTGAGACTAATTCATGTAATCATTTGTGCCAGTCTTGATAGCATTGTGACTATTGGACTGAAAAGTGACTATGTATTCCTCCACAACCATGTGGCATCAATCAAAAGTGGAGCAGATTTGATGGGGAACTAGTCTCTCAGGAGAAGTAGTTTCCCAATTTCTCATCAGGCTCTGCCCACCCCTAATATTGAAATCCTTGGTCATATGCCTGTCAGTGCGAAGAGCGCAGAGGACAGGGAGGGCAGGAGTGAATGCACTGAGGAAGAAGTGTGCAGTGTGGAAATTCTTCACCACTGCAAACATGGACTAATCCATAAGCTTGTCTCAGACAGAATTAGATTGGGCACGAGCACCCACACTTTCATAGACAACCTTTATGAATTCTTCTGGATGTTTTCACAGCTATCTGTTCCCCTCTGACCTGGAGACCATCTCACCTGAATTTCTTGTCCTGGTGTCACATTGACAGGAAGGGAGTGAACATTTCCCACAGACAGAAATAAAAACATAATAGAAATTGTTACTCCCTCTCATTCTATTCAAAACTAATAACTCTTTTTGAAGTTTGAGAATGACCATGTGGTAAATGGATTAAGTTGCTATATACAGAACTATTTCAGGAACATCATACAGCACTAGTGTTTAAATACAGATTAAGACATTTAGTACTGAAACTCTCTAATGGTTTTCTAACATTTTGATAAAGCCAAGTGAAAAAACATAATTCTCTATTAGTCACCTTCCTGTGTAGAAAAAGGTTAAAAATGAATGTTCAGCCTTTTCACGTTTTATTACACATAATTTATGAAACCTTTTCCTAAGACCTAATTTTCTAGAATGACATCAGACGCCATACTATTTAAGTGTGATAAACATTTACTGGATCACAAATAAAATGTGAAAAGAGCTACCTCCAACTTCCACATAATTTGTATTAATATACTGTATGTGTAATGTTTAGGGTCTGTAAGAGAGATGACTAATATACATGTCATATTCTTGTTATTCATATATGAGTCGTTTTACTGCTAAAGAAGAATTCCAGATTAAGACATTAAGTAAAATGCATTACCAACAGCCAAATACTAAATACAATAGTGTTGTTTATCTGCTATTTGTATTTATTGTTATTCTTCAGTAAGTATCAAGAAAGTAATTAGACCATGTCCTAAGACATATGGCTGCTATGATTTAAATGTGCTGATAAGTGATTTACCCTTTAAGTGTATGGACAGTATCTCACAAAAGTGAGTACACCCTTCACATTTTTGTAAATATTTTATTATATCTGAAGAAATGACACTTTGCTACAATATACAAGTGTAAATGTGCTGTCTCCTCAAAATAACTCAACACACAGCCATTCATTTATAAACCGCTGGCAACAAGAGTGAGTACACTCCTAAGTGAAAATGTTCAAATTGGGCCCAATTAGCCATTCTCCCTCCCTGGTGTCATGTGACTCATTAGTGTTAGAAGGTCTCAGGTGTGAATGGGGAGCAGGTATGTTAAATTTGGTGTTATTGCTTTCATTCTTTTATACTGGTCACCGAAGTTCATCATGGCACCTCACGGCAAAGAACTCTCTGAGGATCTGAAAAAAAGAATTATTGCTCTACATAAAGATGGCCTAGGCTATAAGAAGATTACCAAGACCATGAAACTGAGCTGCAGCACTGTGGCCAAGACCATACAGCGGTTTAACAGGACAAGTTCTACTCAGAACAGGCCTCGCCATGGTTGACCAAAGAAGTTGAGTGCACGTGCTTAGCGTCATGTTCAGAGGTTGTCTTTGGGAAATAGACGTATGAGTGCTGCCAGGATTGCTGCAGAGGTTGAAGGGGTGGGGTCAGCCTGTCAGTGCTCAGACCATATGCCGCACACAGCATCACATTGGTCTGCATGGCTGTCGTCCCAGAAGGAAGGCTCTTCTAAAGATGATGTACAAGAAAGCCTGCAAACAGTTTTCTGAAGACAAGCAAACTAAGCATATGGATTACTGGAACCATGTCCTGTGGTGTGATGAGACCAAGATAACCTTATTTGGTTCAGATGGTATCAAGCATGTGTGGCGGCAGCCCGGTGAGGAGTACAAAGACAAGTGTGTCTTGCTTACAGTCAAGCATGGTGGTGGGAGTGTCATGGTGTGGGGCTGCATGAGTGCTGTGGAAGCTACAGTTCATTGAGGGGACCATGAATGCCACCATGAACTGTGACATACTGAAGCAGAGCATAATCTCCTCCCTTCAGAGACTGAGCCACAAGGCAGAATTCCAACATAATGACCCCAGACACACCTCCAAAAGGAGGGTAAAGGTGATGGACTGGCCAAGCATGTGTCCAGACCTAAACCCTATTGAGCATCTGTGGGGCATCCTCAAATGGAACGTGGAGGAGAGCAAGGTCTCTAACATCCACCAGCTCTTTGATGTCATCATGGAGGATTGGAAGAGAACTCCAGTGGCAACCTGTGAAGCTCTGATAAACTCAATGTCCAAGAGGGTTAAGGCAGTGCTGGAAAGTAATGGTGGCCACACAAAATATTGATACTTTGGGCCCAATTTGGACATTTTCACTTAGGGGTTTGCTCACTTTTGTTGCCAGCGGTTTAGACATTAATGGCTGTGTGGTGCGTTATTTTGAGGGGACAGCAAATTTACACTGTTATGCAAGCTGTACACTCACTACTTTACATTGTAGCAAAGTGTCATTTCTTCAGTGTTGTCACATGCAATTATATAATAAAATATTTACAAATATGTGAGGGGTGCACTCACTTTTGTACTGTTAGTGATGAGCTCCCAGCTGGAGTTGAATGCATGTTCGACTCAAACATCGGGTGTTCGTCCGTTCGTGCCATTGCGAACATTATGGGGCATTTGCGGGAACTTTGCGCGCCCCATAATGCATTCCAATGGCGGCAGAATGCCGCCCACTGATTGGCCAAAGCATGCACATGACCTGCATGCTTTGGCCAATCAGCCGGCGGCCTGCCATGAGAGCTTTGATTGGCTAAAGGCAGGGTCCAGAACTCCAATTCGATGCTTCTGGCTGCAGTGTGAAGTCCCTGTGGAAGCTGGAAACGGCTTCAATCGGGACTCCTTCGTACATTTCTGGAAGCGGCATCACGACGTCACTTCCCTGTTCACTCGGCGGCAAACGGCGCTGGTTTTTAAAAAATGACAGTATTCAGAATCGCTGTTTTTGGCGATCTGAATACTGTGAAGGGCAAAGGAGGGATGGGGGGTCTTTTAGTCTCCCCATCCCTCCATAAAGAATACCTGTCACCATATATTACTATCACAAGGGATGTTTCCTTTCCTTGTGATAGCAATAAAAGTGATCAGATTTTTTTGAAAGTGAAAAGTGAAAAAAAAATTTTAAAGCGACACCGTGCCCACAAGCTCGCTCAGCAAAGAAAATGCATACGTAAGTCATGCCCGCATATGAAAAAGATGTTCAAACCACACATGTGAGGTATTGCCGTGATCGCCAGAGTGTGAGCAATCATTCTAGCAAAAGACCTCCTCTGCACCTTTAATCTGGTAACCGTTAAAAATGTTTAAATTGTCGCCTATGGAGATTTTTAAGTACCAGAGTTTGTCGCCATTCCGCAAGTGTGCGCAATTTTCAACCGTAATATGTATGGAATCTCTTTACTCCATGTAACATCCTCTTTCGCAATATACAAAAAAATTGGCTAACTTTACTGTTGCTTTTTTTTTTAACTCAAAAAAGCGATCTTTTCCCAAAAAAATTGTGCTTGAAAGACCGCTGTGCAAATACCGTGTGACAAAAAGTATTGCAACAATTGCCATTTTATTCTCTAGGGTGTTTGAAAAAAATATATATAATGTTTGGGGGTTCTAAGTAATATTCTAGCAAAAAAAAAATTATTTTAACTTGTAAACAACAAGTGTAAAAAAGGGCTCCAGGCCTTAAGTGGTTAAGCTAATTTTCAACAGCAGGTCTCGTTCCTGCGCCCAACAATAGTAACTGCGAGGGGTTACAGTGCACTGGCACCGCCAACACCCAATTTTTCAGCACCTGTTTGACTGGGGCATGTCATCACAATTTTTTAAATAATTTACAACAGAGGGGCTTGCACCAAATTTAAATAAAAAAGCATGGGGTCCCCCCCAAAATACAAACCAGACCCTTATCAAAGCACACAGCCCTGGCATGGCAGGAGGGGGTCGGGAGGAGCGAGCACCCCCTCTCCGAACCATACCTGGCCACATGCCCCTAGATCCTGACCCCCCCTATGTGAATAGGTATGGGGTACATTGTACCCCTACCCATTCACCAAAAAAGGAGTGTAGTGGTACAAAAAACGAGGCAGTTTTTGACAGTAATCAGTGCATTTGTATAGCTCTAAATGCAATGCAATAGCAAGGAATGCATTAAGGTAAAAAATGTTTAGACTTTATAACCACTTTAAGAATGACACACAGAGCTTTGTTGAAATGTTGACCAGAAAATGTTGTTGCTTTGATTTATCTACACTGCAAGATCTGTGAGTTCCTCTATACCTGTTTTGCATTTGCATCTTCATCTGATGGTTTAGAAACTGCATAGACTGCCTTCTCTAATTTCTACTATACCCTGAAATTATACTTACTATTTTATTTTGTTGCTAATTTCTCTCCTTTCTTACAGTATATTACCCTAGCATTCTGTGTAACTATATATCATCTTCTCCTTAATCAGGCCAACATTGTAATTTTCTAAATCAACCCATATGGCCAACAAACATCATCTTTCCCTTTATCCCCACCAGATTTTTTTAGTTTCATGTCTCTATCTGATGGCCTGGTATGTAAGCCTCTTCAGGATTACCAACTGCCCTCCTACTAAACAATCATATAGCATCCAGAGTCGCATCTATGTCCTTTGTATGCAAACATCACCACCTTTCACTAGGATTTTATGGTAAGTGAAGTGAAATGTGCTGCAAATAAATAAATTAACCTTATCAATTACTTTTTATCACAATTTTTACCCTCACTAAAGACTGGTTGATACTCTTTGACACCATGCAACACCATCCTGTGAAAACCTGTATGTTATCCAAATTCATAGACCTGATACAAGTTGGTGGCTTGGGCCATCTGCTCTCACTGAACTTCCCACATTCTCACTAGGGATGAGTGAACTGAGCAAAGTTCAGTTTGATGGAACCCTGAACCCCAAACATAACCAAGTTTCCTGGCCTGTTGTCAAAATCTGGGCACTACAGGGGACATGTACCGATGCAGAAAAAAAAAACACTCAGCAAGAAGAGGTTATTTAATATGGCTTATAGGGCAACTTTAATAATTCCTACTTGAGGGATTCCTTAAACATGTAAATTTGCATGCCTGTACAATGTACTGCTGCAAAAGTGATATTTAGAATCACTTTTTTAAATTGTATTGTTGCTGGGGCTGGGCTTTCATTTATTTTTGCATATTCTAAATGCTACCTCTTGGCTTTAAACTTCTCTACCCCCTACCTTCAACCTTCTTCACTGTCTACAAAGTCTAAATTTAAAAGAGTATAAATGCTTTTGAATTCTCATTGATTTCGTGAATTACCATTATTTCTAACGTCAGGAATATAAGAGAATATACCGCGCTTAGAAGTAGCAATATGTAACAAAGCAGCAACAATGTAGGGTGCGATACTTCACCATAAAATAAGCAGATATTCAGTATGATTGTTGCACTAGCTTAACCATCAATACAAACATAAATATAAATCACCAAAATAGATTAAACCATAAAGTGACATAATGATAGGGATGAAGACTTATGAAATCATCATAGCCCATAAATCATATAACTGTGCAAAACATATATGAAAAAAAATTTTTTCCCTTTCTTTGTGTATATAATAATATCAGAAAAAAGTCCATAAAACATTCATTTGAGAACACATTAATTGTGACAGTCCAATTTCCGTGAACTTTATAAGGGACAGTAGTCATACATCCAATGTGTATTCAAAGGAGAAAAGAGGCTTGAATCCACTTATCCACCACCACCGATCACACAGGCACCTCAGTGAAAGAATTAAGGGATAAACACCCTTACCAGAAAAACAGACCCACTATCTCTAGTAAGGGTCAGCAGCGCTTGCAGATATAGCCCTCTGCAGGGTCTAGAGATATATATCCTCCTCTGCTCCTTTGGGTTCATCGAATCAGCTGGGATGATGTAGAAAGCCAGGCCAGCAGTATCACTCACCACATATTAAAGAAAATAAGGGCCACATAGTGTAAAACTGTATGGTAGTTTATTTAAAACATAAGCTAAAATCCAGGGTACTCACATTTGAATATCAATAAAAACGCATTGAACAGCCGGCAAATACAAGCAAACAAAACCCGTCCTCCTCAGATAGACTGTATGGCGTGGTGACGTCAGCACGTAAGCTCCGCCCTACATGTTTCGTGATAGGTCACGTCTTCCTGGGGCACGGGCAACGTTCCACGTCACCACGCTATATACTGCTGTATGCGCTCCAAGCCTCGGCATGTCCCCCGCTCTGTCCCAAGCCTCACTTTGAAATCTTAAAGCTGTAACCCTTCAGTGACACCAGTGGGCTCTTCTCGGGGCGGATTGACATGCCATTAGGCATGGAGCGATACTCTGCTAAATACTAATACAGGGGAAAGGACATGGGAAAATGTGTATAATCACTGCCCACCAAATGAATGAATACAAATGAACAGCGAGCAACAACATCCTCACGCCCTACCCCTGTGTAGAAAATTCTGCTTATAAATTGCCATTCTGATCGGCAATTAACATCTACATGTTCACTCTATATTTAGCGGACCTACCATAAGCAGGGGTCCTTAGAAATTCCAAATATTTAAAAGAACATAAAATTATAATAAACATTATACAATCAATTATATATAATTAATTAATTCCAGCCCTATAAATAGCCCATAATAGACACATTATAATTTCCTCAGAAATCATACTTAGATGGAAAATATAAGCATACCCATTTACCACCTCATTATACAAAAAAAAATAATTTTATCCATTTTTAATTTTATATACCCACCCATCTCAGTCCTGTATTATGATAACCACATATTCAAGTCATATTATACAATCAGGTTCTATATCTCCCTGAAACAAACACCAGATAGTATCATTTTCTTTCTAGTTATCAGACCAGGGGTGGTTAGGAGTGGTATCATTATCCAAGTTTGTTAGGAGTTGTCAATAAATGCATTTATTTCAATATCAGCATTTAGTCCTTTAGGTCTTAAACACTGTAATCTATAAATCCAGCTCATTTCAAGCTTGGATATCTCCCTTCTCTTAACCCCTCCCTTCCAATGTACCTGCAGTACATCAATCCCTAGGAAAGAAGTTCCCATCGGATTCTTTTCATGCTTATCACGGTAATGTTTGGAAAGGTGATGATCTTTAAACCCTTTTTTGATGTTTGCTATATGTTCTTTAAGCCTCACCTGCAAGGGCCTTACAGTCCTCCCCACATAGTGAAGCCCGCATGGGCAAGTGATGAGATACACCACATGCGTGGTATTGCAGGTAATAAAGGACTTTATTGTGAAATTTTGAAGGGTAGTATTAGGTCTAAATGTGGTAGTTTTCCTATTCTTAATTTTATTTATCTGGCAAACTGCACATCTTCCACATCTATGGAAGCCTGTGATGTTCCCAAAAAAAGTCGGTCTACAAGTCGGGGGATCTACCACCCCTGGTGCTAATCTATCTCTAAGTGAGGGAACCCCTCTAAATACCACCTTAGGTTTGTCCGGCAAAATCTCACTCAATATCGGATCATTCTTAATAATATGCCAGTGTCTGAAAATTAAATTTTTTATCTGGTAATGCTGTGTTGAGAAACCGGTAACAAAGGGACAACCAAAATCTCCACTCTGATTGGGTTCTCTTGGTCTCTCTTCCAAGAGTTTCTCTCTATCCAATGCTCCTACCATAGAGATTGTATGTTCCAGAGAGCTACGTTCATAGCCCTTATCAAGAAACCTTTTTGTTAGGATCTCTGCTTGCTCTTTGAAAACTTCTGGTTTACTACTATTACGTTTCAACCTTAGGTATTGGCTTTTTGGTATCGCTTCAAGCCAAGCCTTGTGATGACAGCTATCCTTTGGGATATAGGAATTTCTGTCAGTAGACTTGAAATGGGTGGCCGTATGCATCTGACCATTCTCCACCCAAATCTTCAAGTCTAAAAAATTGACAGATTCCCGGCTTGCCTCATATTTAAGCTCGATACCCCTCTCATTATTATTCAGTTCACTCATGAACTCCTCAAGGGTTTCCAGGGGGCCGTCCCATAGGAGGAGGACGTCGTCTATATATCTCATCCACAATACCAGATGGGACCTGGGCATAGACGACATCCTCCTCCCATTTCCCCATAAAGAGGTTCGCCAGGCTAGGGGCAAATTTTGCACCCATGGCGACCCCTCTATGTTGTAAATAGAAACCCCCCCTAAACCAGAAAAAATTGTGCATGGTAGCATACACAAGTAGTTCCATAATGAATGCCCTTTGCACTCTCGGGATAGACATATCCCTACTGAGAAAGGAGTCAACTGCAGCTATTCCCCATTTGTGCGGGATGTTAGAGTAAAGGGAGGTGACGTCCGCTGTCACCATCCAGACACCCTCCCTATACTCACATCCATTAAGGACATTCATTATATGCCGACTATCCTTGATATAGGCGGGCAATGATTTCACTAACGGTTGGAGGAACCCATCTATATATTTCCCTATACGGGATGTGATGGAGTTAATTCCACTAATAATTGGTCGTCCTGGTGGATGGACTGGATCTTTATGTAATTTTGGCAAGTAGTATATGATGGGTATCCTTGATGCTGCAGGAATCAGAAATTGCTTTTCTTTTTTATTAATGATTCCCTTCCTGAATCCCTCATCAACTATTTTGACCAGTTCTCGTTTATATTTTATTCTAGGATCTGCCGGGAGGGGAACATATGTATCTTTATCATCAACTATTCTCCCCAACTCCAGGAGGTAGTCGTCTTTGTTCAAGACTACTATGCCCCCCCCCTTTATCGGCAGGTCTTATAACCAAATTTTTGTCCTGGCACAATTGATCGAGGCCTTTTTGCAATGAAGCATTCAATCTGGCTTGTTTTAATTTAATCTGTTCCAGGTCTCTTGTCATAACATCCCTAAATACCCTGAGCGAAGGAGCCATCCCCCCAGGAGGGTTAAACAGAGAGGCATTCGCCAGAGACGTGTGTCGAATCTCACCTGTCTCAGGAATGTTAGATATAGTAGGTTTAGACATCATGTATCTTTTAACATTAAGCTTCCGGGTAAATTTCTGAAAGTCCATATATGTTTGAAATTTATTTAGTTGTTTAGGAGGTGCAAACTTTAGACCCTTATCCAAAATCAGCAATTCCTCCGGGGAGAGGTCCACTCCACTTAGGTTGAACACACCCTCCCCCTTCACTCCCTTTTTCTTTTGTTTCGATTTCCTCCCCCCTCTGGTTCCTCTCTTTTTTCTAGGGGCCTTGCCATGTTTTGATGGAACCTGGGAAAACCGCACTGTTGTGAATCATTCCAATCACCTTGGGATTCATATCTCAGAGGGCCCTGATGTTGATGGGCCGGGCTTTGGTATTGGCTAACCCCTCTTCCATTATTCCTGGGGGTCTGATATCCACCAGACCATCCTTCATAATCGGAGTAATCGTTTTGTTCCCTTAAGGGGTGGAAGCGGTTGTTAGTAGGTAATGAGTATTGTGACGGGGGAGGTCTAAAGGGCCTACCCCACCCTTTGTTAGGGGGGTTATCATAGTCATACTCTCTATCATATCTTTCATTGGGTTGATGATGCGCATAATTTTTATTTGGGGGTCTATAGGGCTGGTATTGAGCATAGTTTCTATTCGGGGATTTAAAAGTTCTCTTTTTGGGGGGACCATAGGACTTAGGTGGTCCTGGTTTCCTTACTGGGGAACGATAGGATACCCTTCTTTTTCCATCTTGATGATGTGAGGTATTCCCATTGCTCACCTGCTGGTTCTGTGACAAATTACCCTTTCCTATCTATCTTATTTGTCTCTTCGGCTAATTTCTTTTGCCAGTTGAAGACAAAACCTGATTTATAGTCCTCAACATCTCTATTAAATTTTTTTCTTTTCTTAGTTTTTTGTTCTCCTTCTTCTTTCTCTAGTAGCTTCTTGAGGTTCTCAGATCTGGTTTTATATTCCTCCTTATCTGTATAAGGTAGGAGCTGGTCCTTAATACGTTTGATTTCACTGTCCAAAATTTCTAACGTAACCTATCTATCTGCTCCAATATAATGGCATTTTGGCATCTGCTGTCAATTAAGATTGTTTTGCCAACTTATACTGTACATGCTAATCCTTAAAATTAACACACTAAACTAGATCACTGCAAAGGAATGTGCATGTGGCCTAACTCAGTTCTAGGCTAAAAGGATAGTATCTTAATCACAGAGCAAAGCACTATCACTTTTACTCTACTCTCAAAATTGTTAAGAAAAATTAGGAATCCAACATCATTTCTTCTTCTTATGCCCCAAACATACTTTTCTCGTTCAAGTATTTTATTAAAGATTATCTGAAAACATTGAATTTATTGTATGAAAAGAAAAGTTTTACATTGTTCCATAAAGATAAACTTATTACAGGAAAGTATGTGACATTTCAGTTCATAAAATTATTTAGTTAAGGATTAAATCAAAGCAGGTTACTGCAATAGATTAATATACTAAGCAAGAGTCTACCTTATACAGTATATATACATTTTTGTAAAGTCATTAATATATCTGGTGCTCTTACAATAACAAAATATTATGTTTAATCTACTGCTGATGTGGGGCTTGTTATCAACATATTATATGGTATGTCAACCAAATATAGTGAAGTTCACCTGATTTAAAAAGTATTATGGATAAAAGAGCTGAAGGGTTTCACAACAAGGAGGGGAAAGAAAGCAAGTAGGAAGAGGAAAGGATAGGGGGTCCCCAAAGGTAGGTTACTCCCAGAGGATAGTGGTATATCTACACATTAGATCTTCATATTTTTTTCCCTTCCTAGAACTAGTTTTGTTTTTTTTTTTGTTCTTGGTACATAGGACTACAATTGCTGATTTATTTTTTGGGACAAGGCCTTCTCTACACCTCCCTTTGTTTTTTTGTGTCTTTGGAATGGTGTTAGAAAAGGCAGGGAGGGCATTTTAACATCCACTGAGTATGTTTTTGTTATATGTCTGAACACATTGTGTTTTTTTTTTCTATTTCTAAAATGTATGTACTTAGATGTTTGCTGTTTTTGAGATTTATCACATTGCAAATAGATTTATTACTCAAGATTTATATTTTTTCCTCTCTAGATGACATTACGTGATTATGAGGTCTTCTCTATCTTGTCATGGAATGTACATGGCCTCAATTCTAAATTTAAAATAGCGTTGCTCTTTAGGTATTTGAAAACCCACTCTCCCCATATAGTGCTATTACAAGAAACGCATCTCATGGGCAGTAAGATAGTAACACTCAAGAAGCCATGGGTACAGAAAGCCTATCATTCTACATACTCTACGTTCTCTAGAGGGGTCTCGGTACTAGTCAACAAAATCTTGCCATGCACAGTGGAACATGTACTCTCAAACCCAAAGGGTAAATACGTTTTGGTTGTGTTTTCACTGTGGGGTCAGAGATATTTAGTTGTTAATGTTTATGTCCCACCCCCTTTCTCAGGAACCATTTTATATAGTCTATTGGAAAAAAATTCTGATAATGGAAAATTTTAACGCCACACTTGATCCTGTTTTTAATAGACCAACTCCCCTCAAATACTTCTCTGGAGAGCTTTCATCCTGGGCCCAGATAGCAGGTATGGGCGAGGTCTGGAGAAGGAAAAACCCATTAACTAGATTGTATTCTTATTTCTCAACCACGCATAAGATTGCTTCACGCATAGACTTGGCCTTTGCCAATCCGGTTATATTAGCGAATATGGTAGATGCCAAGTATTTACCTAGCGGGCTATCTCCTTTAATACTTACACTTTGTCTTCATACCTTTCGTGATGCAGTCCAGTGGGGATTGGGAACCCTTTGGATATCACATCCAGATCCGGTTCAAATAATCCCCCCTCTTCTTGCAGAATATTGGGAGTTTAATGTAGGGTCCTCCACCATGGCTAATACATGGGATGCCTTTAAGGCATATACTCAAGGACAATATATATCTGCCATAAAGGTGGTTTATAAGGTCCAGCAGGCAATTTTGGATGCTCTACAGGCCATAGTGGAGGAAACTACAGCTCAATATGCAGCCGACCCCTCAGAGGCTAACTTTAATGTTCTGCTTCATGGCAAACAAGCTCTACATTTGCATATGACAGAGGGTACAAGGATGGACCTATATAAAAATAAGCAGAAGTCCTTCGAGCAGGGGGATCGTAATGGTCATTTTCTGGCCATGATGGATCAAGGTGAACAGTCTTGTATTCCAATTTTGGAAATACACACCCCCTCAGGTGATATGGTTTCCACAAAGCCTAAAATAATAGAAACCTTTAGGGAGTTTTATCAGACCTTATACTGTATACATCTTAGCCGTCTCCTGATTTCCAGCCAACTGAATTAGCAGTTGTCCGGATTGGATAACTCAACTTGAGTGGCCAGATTGGACAACTCAACTTGAGTGGACGATACACTATATTGCAATCTCTATCGTAGCGTGTGCTGTGTGCCGCGCTTTGAAGCATAAGCATATGCTAGAGAGATGTGTACACATGCCAATTTGCGCGTTTATAGATGTCCGTTTGTCCTAGTCAGCTGACTTGTATTCTCCCCCCTCCCCCTAGTTAGGGGGGTGAAACTATGTATGATTAACTGGATCTAACTTTGATTGGTGAGTGTGGGGAGAGTTGACTGCATGGGATGATTTAGAGCTCTCCCGCTATCCACAGCCAGCACCTCTGTCTAGTATCTTGTCTCTTTACCACCTATGCATTGTGATACATGGGGTAAGGGGGCCGCTCCATGTACATTGTCTGTGATTCATTGCTGCTGGGTCCACATGTTTGTTTTTGATGTTTGATGGTTTGTCCCAGGTCAGAAAACTGATATTTATCAGTGTTTAGGCTTGTAACAATAAGTTCATATGTTTTCTGGGTACACTACACTTTAAAGAAAGACAATTGGAAAAATGCTATTATTCTTTAGGAGGTACTTTTTGTTAGATATGTTATAAAGTTTTTAATTGTCTGTTAGTTTTTCAATCTGCAGTTGTTTCCCAGACTATTTCTCTGAGTGTCACTTTTTAAGTAGAATTTAATTTATTGTTGTTAGAATGATCTCTGGATGAATTTATATGTATCCTTTGAAAGTTATATTCTGTGCGACACATACTTGGGACTGTGACAGTTGTGGGCAGAGCTATAAATAAAGCTATACAACCATATTCCAATCGTAATGATTAAGTGCACGTGAGATGCAAGAAATGCATCTAACATTTGCATTCTGGTCCTGTGATACCTTAAGGGATGTATCAATAAAGGACACTGGACCCAATGGTGGTTTGCGGCTATTTCTTTTTCTCCAACTGAATTAGCAACTTGGCTGGATACTGTTGCACTCGCCTGGTTATAGGACAATGAAAGGAAGTCACTAATATGCCCTATAACATCACAGGAGGTCCTTTTGACCATTGATTCCTTTCCTATGGGGAAGTCACTGGGACCGGATGGCCTGCCCATCAAATTTTACAAGGCCCATGGAGATCTTCTTGCTCCTTTTCTGGCCTTGCTGTACTCCAACTGTCTGATGGAGGGGGCTCTGCCAGATTTAACGAGCCATGCTTATATAGTTTTGATTCATAAAGACCTGAAAGATCCATCCTCCTGTGCCTCATATATGCCTATTGCCCTTTTAAATGTAGGTTTTAAAATTTTGACAAAGCTCATTAGGCAACCATTACAGCCCAGTATTATTGATTCAGACCAAACAGGGTTTATGGCCAGAAGGGCTATGGATGTAAATCTGCGAAGACTTCATAGCAACATCTATGCCTCACACCTCAACAAGGGATCTAGGGTGGTTGCCTCTCTAGACACAGAATGCTTTTGACACTCTTGAGTGGCCCTTTTTGTGGGAGGTGCTCCGCAGAATGGTCTTCCCAACGGTATTTGGTGCTATATAGACATCCCACAGCTGCAGTGGAAATGGGGGGAGGACTGTCAAATCTTTTTTCCATATCTAGGGGAACTCGGCAGGGCTGCCCTCTATCTCCGGCCCTCTTCACCATTGCCATGGAGCCTGTGGCAGAGGCTCTTTGCACTTTGCCTGAGGATTGGCTGGTTGGAGGAGAGGGTAGCCCTGTGTGTGTACGATCTCCTATTGTTTTTAAATGATGCTGGACCCTCTCTCCAAGGGGCTCTACAGATACTGGACTCCTTTTCAGTAGTTATTGGGCTGAAGGTAAACTGGACTAAGTCCTTGTTATTTCAAATGCACATAATATGGCTCCAAAATATATTCCATTGCAATGGGTAGAACATTTTAAGTATCTGGGGGTTGTAATTTCTCGTCAAGCTTCCGAATGTACTTCTCTGAATTTGACTCCGTTCATAGATGATATTAGGTCTAAGTTGAAGGTGTGGAAGTCTCTACCATTATCCTTACTGGGATGTATTAATCTTTTAAAAATGCAAATTGTGTCAAAACTCATGTACCTTTTTAGACATTCCCCCCAGTGGCTTCCTAGACCTTTCTTTACAAGATTAAAACTACTTTTTTCATCCTTTTTATGGGGATCAAAGTACCGCAGATATAAATTGACCACCCTGATGCTTACTAGTGACCAGGGTGGTCGAGCTTTTCCAGATTCACATAAATATTTTTTTAGCCACTCTGGACTGAGAGCCACTGTGGTTGGATCTGTAGAAACAATTAAGGCCCTTTTGTTTAGGGGTCGCAGGGTACCTTATCACTTGACCGCTCCAATGCTCAATACTATTCAAGCTTGGGAGGCTGGCCTCAAGTGTGAGCATTATCCTAAAGATGCAATTTCCCCAAATACCCCTCTCTGGCTAAACCCTACTCTTTCTCAATTTTACAAACTACCCGATACCATTGTATGGACTAAATATAACATTAAACTAGTCGCATGGGTGGTTACTGATGGGAAATTGCCAACTTTTCCTACAATCACCTCAACTTTTAATCTGCCTAGCTCCTATTTATTTAGATACCTTCAGCTTTCCCTTGCCTTTCATGCTCAGTTTCCCCAAGATAATTTAATGCTTATTCAATCTACTAGCTAGTATTCAGGTCTGACTGTCTGGAGAAGCCCACGTCAAGACTGTACTCTCAATTCATTTTAGCTTCTATTTCACCCTTGGAGGGTCTTAGGGTGAGATGGATTCGGGACATACCAGATTTGGATATGGATGACTGGAGAGATGTGCAGGAATTCCCATTCAATCTCTGGTATCTCTGAGAGACCGACTGATTCAATTTAAATTGGTACATCATGCATATAATGCCACATTGACTTCTCAAGATAAATCCTGCAAGCTCTTCTAAGTGCTGGTGATGTGGCGCAGCCCAGGGAGACTTCTCACACATCTTTTAAACCTGTCCATATATAGTCACTTTTTGGGTAGATGCGGTGGCTCTGCTGAACTCCATAACTTTTGCCCTTATAATGATCTCAATGTCTGTTTGCTTATTGGGTTTGGTGGAGTCTATTTTCCATATATCTGCAGGGCGGGAGTTTGCCAATGTTACACTATTCTATGCGAGAAAAGCCATTGATTTACATTTGAAGAAATCTTCTGCTCCCTCACTTTTATATTGGAAACAATTGATTAACAATAATCTTCCACTATATAGAGACACTTACTGTACATGAATAGAGGATGTCCTAGTAAGTACGGCAAAGTCTGGGCCAAATGGCTGGATAAGCCTTATACGGCATCTGATCCCCATATGGGCCATGGACCTAATAAAGGCTCTTTGCCCTTTTTTCTTTTTTTTTTCTTTCTTTGCAATGTGTATGGGTTAACTGTCATAAGTAAGTCAGGATGTAGGGAAAGCAATGTGATTAGATCTTAAATTTGCACTAATAGTTTCTTGCTCAATGTGTACAATGTTTTGTTTTGTCGTGTTTGTATGTTAAAAAAGGAAATTAATAAAAATATTTATAAAAAAAAAAAAAGATCTTCATCTACCATGATAAAAGTACTTGGTCTTCGAAGTCTGGCAGTAAGTAGTGTTTAATCCATGGTTTCCATAGATTATTAAATTTGTTTAAGTTGTTTTTATCTAACGCTTCCATTTTTGGATGCAACAGAATTTGGTTCATTCTATGTCTGGTTTTGGCTAGATTCAGAGAAGTTCTTTTCCAAGCTGTAGCTATAGTCTGTTTAGCTGCCGTTAAGAGCTGTATTAATAATTTAAACTGTTTTTGTTGTAGAAATGGTGGTCTTATGTTTAGGAGGGCCAATGTGTAATACTATTTTCAAACATCACTGAGGCAAGCGTGAAAATAGATTTCCAAATTTTTTGTCCCACTGTACATTTCCACCATATGTGTAAATGTGTCCCCAGCTCTGAACAACCGCGAAAACAAGAGGCCGGATGATCCGGAACACATTCAGAAAATCTACCATTGTGTGAAAGTACCATTGTGTGAGTACTTTGTATGCAGTCTCAACTGCTGTTACATTTGATGAAGAAGCTTTTGTTATTGACAATATCACAGACCATTCTGCTGTATCAATACTGCAACCCAAATAATTTTTCCATTTGGTCACATATGAGGGTGCATCCAGTTTAGTGAGCAATTGGGAATAGAGTATTGAAATCCTTCCCCTAGAGTGTGGATCTTTCAAACTATTTTTTTCGAACAATGATAGTTTTGTCAAGGCAGACTTCGAGTTTAGAAAAGGGGTGTAAAAATGTTTGATTTGAAATAACAAAATAATGCAGATTGAGGAAGTTTATAGGACTTAAATAAATCTGAAAAGAGTAATATTGATGTATCTGAGACCAAGTTGTGTAGGCAAGGAATACCAGCCTTTGACCAAGCTCACAAGGTCATGGGGAAAGTCTATGCTGGATAAAAGGCCAGAATTTTGTTTAATGAATGGAGTGGGTAATGCAAAGATTATAAACCATACATAGGTCTATGTCTATCCCATATTGATAAAGAATGTTTAGTGATCAGATTCAAAAAGGTCTTATGATCCTTTGGACGTAGCCATAATATATCTGATATCAGGAAAGGCTTGTGGTGCACTTTTTCTATTGCAACCCAGAGAGGAGTTTCAGTAGTAGCTTGATGTTTTGATAATTGTGCCAATTGAGCAGCCTTATAATATGTCATGAAATTAGGAAAACCCAAACCACCCCGCAATTTGGGGGGATATAAGGTTTCTTTAGGCAATCTTGGTTCAACCTTTCCCCAAGTGACTTGTATCACTCGCTGTTGTATAATTCTTAAAAAATAAGCTGGGATACATATTGTGAGAACTCTAAATAGATATAAAAATTTTGGAAGAATGGTCATTTTGATTAAATAGATTTTCCTGAACCATGAAAGTGGGATTGATGACCATCTTGACAAAAAAAATCTGTGGTTTGTTTCAATAAGGCTGGATAACTGCCTGAAAATAGATCTTTGTGGTTTGCAGTGAGCTGGTAACTTAAGTAAGGGAGTCTGTGTGTAGCCCCCTTAAAAGTAAATGCTTCCTTAACAGTACAAAATTCTTTGTCAGATAACAAAATGTTCAATGCTGTTAATAGAGTAAGTGGGGACATGTCTGGGGTGGAGTTACAGTATCTCACAAAAGTGAGTACACCCCTCACATTTTTGTAAATATTTTATTATATCTTTTGACGTAACAGCACTGAAAAAAATAACACTTTGGTACAATGTAAAGTAGTGAGTGTACAGCTTGTATAACAGTGTACATTTGTTGCCCCCTCAAAGTAACATAACACACAGCCATTAATGTCTAAACCGCTGGCAACAAAAGTGAGTGAACCAGAGCTTCATAGGTTGCCACTGGAGTCCTCTTCCACTCCTCCATAATGATATCACGGAACTGGTGGATGTTAGAGACTTTGTGCTCCTCCACCTTCCATTTCAGGATGCCCCACAGATGCTCAATAGGGTTTAGGTCTGGAGACATGCTTGGCCAGTCCATCACCTTTACCCTCAGCTTCTTTAGCAAGACAGTGATCATCTTGGAGGCGTGTTTGGGGTCGCTATCATGTTGGAATACTGCCCTGCGGCCCAGTCTCTGAAGGGAGGGGATCATTCTCTGCTTCCGTATGTCACAGTACATGGTGGCATTTATAGTTCCCTCAATGAACTGTAGCTCCCCAGTGCCGGCAGCACTCATGCAGCCCCAGACCATGACACTCTCATCACCATGCTTGACTGTAGGCAAGACATACTTGTCTTTGTGCTCCTCCCCTGGTTGCCGCCACACACGCTTGACACCATCTGAACCAAATAAGTTTATCTTGGTCTCATCAGACCATAGGACATGGTTCCAGTAATCCATGTCCTTAGTCTGTTTGTCTCCAGCAAACTGTTTGCGGGCTTTCTTGTGCATCATCTTTAGAAGAGGCTTCCTTCTGGGACGACAGCAATGCAGACCAATTTGATGCAATGTGTGGTGTATGGTCTAAGCACTGACAGGCTGACCCCCCACCCCTTCACCATCTGCAACAATGCTGGCAGCACTCATATGTCTATTTCCCAAAGACAACCGCTGGATATGATGCTGAGCACATGTACTCAACTTTTTTGGTTGACCATGGCGAGGCTGTTTCTGAGTAGAACTTGTCCTGTTAAACCACTGTATGGTCTTGGCAACCGTGCCGCAGTTCAGTTTCAGGGTCTTGGCAATCTTCTAATAGCCTAGGTCATCTTTATGTAGAGCAACAATTCCTTTTTTCAGATCCTCAGAGCATTCTTTGCCATGAGGTGCAATGTTGAACTTCCAGTGACCAGTATGAGAGAGTGAGAATGATAACACCACATTTAACACACCTGCTCCCCATTTACACCTGAGACCTTGTAACACTAATGAGTCACATGGCACCGGGGAGGGAAATGGCTATGTGGGCCTAATTTGGACATTTTCACTTAGGGGTGTACTCACTTTTGTTGCCAGCAGTTTAGACATTAATGGCTGTGTGTTGAGTTACTTTGAGGAGACAGCAAATTTACACCATTATACAAGCTATACACTCACTACTTTACATTGTAGCAAAGTGTCATTTCTTCAGTGTTGTCACATAAAAAGATATAATAAAATATTTACAAAAATGTTAGGGGTGTACTCACTTTTGTGAGATACGGTATGCATTAGATATTCCTTAAGAGCAGATTCAATATCTGTTTTATGTTTTGTATTTGAGATGGTATGTAGGATCATAAACTTTGGGAATCATAGAGGCTATGACCGTAAAGACTTCATTATGATCAGACCATGTGACCGGTATTATCTTGGCTGCCAGGATCTCAGGCATCATACCTATGGTTAAAAACACATGATCAATTTGTGAAAATTAATTGTGTAGATATAAATAGTGTGTATATTGTCGTTTGATTGGGTTCATTTCCCGCCATGAGTCACTAGAATGTGTTTCACAATGGGTTTTGAAAAGGATTGTTTGTTGGGAGTGTTTGTCCGGGATATTGGGGATTTATCTAAGAAGGGCAGGAGGATCTGATTTGAATCTCCACAAATAATTATTGTGCCTATTTGTGTGTTTTCACTACCTGCAAAAGATGTAAAAGGAATGATGTGGGTTTTTCATTGGGGGCATAATAAGCTACTATTGTCGCTACAGACTAAATGTCCTGTAAGGATCAAGTATCTACCCTCTTTGTCCTTAATTTCTTTTAACATTGTGAAAGGCATACTTCAATGAAAGGCAACAAGTACACCACACTGTTTGGTTGCAGTGGAGGCTGTAAATACTTGTGGATTGAGTGGTAAAATGTTTTTCTTGAAGGCATAAAATGTGTGCCTTTCATTCAAGGATAATATATTTAAGGGGGCATGGGATTATGAATTTTTTAAATATAAAATCTAGTAGTCCAGAGCAATATTTGGAAGAACCTACCTTTGGGGAAAGGGGATTAGAGAAAGATAGAAAGAAGAAGAATAACAAACATATGAAGGAAGTGAGGATAATAGATACCAAGGACATTAGATTAACCATATATGTCCATATAAAATGGTCCTTGGGGGGGAGAGAAAATCACCCTCCAAAGATACATTGGCTACTATCAGATGTACTCTATTAATATGAACTAACTGACGGTAGTAAGTGGGAAACACAAGGAGCTATCCCAGAGGAAAAGGAAAGCCAGTTAACGTATCATTAAAAGGGTATGAGATGAAACCAGAATATATCAGCCCAAGCAAGAACTATAAGGGCCGTTTCACACTGCAGCAGGGTCCAAGATCGGATGCAGTGCAAGTCACATGTGATCTTTGTGCGATGTGATTTCAGCCACACAGATAGTATGACTGAAATTGATTTGCATTAGGACCAAGCTCGCACAGGACCCTTTTTTTGGTCCGCAGCAGAATCGGATCGCATGTGTGTGTGATATGCAAACTGATTTGGGGGTGTCATTAGCCTTCTATTGACACTCCCTGTAGTTCGCATTGTGCAGTGTGAACTGCCTGCAAATCAGGTGCGATGCTGGAACCCGCAGTGGATTCGCACATCACACCAGTGTGAACCAGCCCTTAATCCTAATAATCTAGAGCGGGGAATATAAACGAAGATTCAAAACTAACTTATAAAAATAAACATATTAGAGAAATAGTAACATTGTGAGAGCTGAATTATAAATTCATTGGGAAAAAAAAAAAAAAAAAAATATATATATATATATATATATATATATATATATATTGAGGCAAAATTAGTTGAGGAAAAAAAATCTTCATATCTACCTCTTTCATGTGTAAAATGAAAGAGAAAAGAAAAAAAATATATATAAAATCAAAAATATATGAGAGATAAGAGCTTTCATAAGTCTAGAAGATGGAAAGCCAATATGGGTTGGCATATTCTGCCAAACATTGGGAGAAAAGACCACAGTCTATTGAGGTTATCCCAGGAAGACGTCCGTATGATGAAACATGTGGGGCGGAGCCATGCGCTGACGCTGTCACGTCCTTCATGAAGTACAGGTGGAATCATTTCTATGCTGCTAAATTTTTATATCAAAGGCTCGTTTTTGATTTTATACTTGTAAGTAGGTTTTTGGCTTTTAACCACATCAGTACTGGGCACGAAAACCCCCTTGCTGTCCAGGCCATTTTTCAGTTTTCAGCGCTATCACACTTTGAATGACAATTACTCAGTCATGCAACACTGTACCCATATGAAATGTGCGTCCTTTTTTTCACACAAATAGAGCTTTCTTTTGGTGGTATTTAATCACTAGGGTTTTTTTTATTTTTTGTGCTATAAACAATCATTGAAAATTGATCAAACCTGATCACACCTGATATACTGATGGCCTATCTCATTTCTTGAGACCCTAGAAAAGCCAGGAAAGTATAAATACCCCCCCCCCCCCAAGTGACCCCTTTTTGAATTTTTTGAAGTTGTCATTTTTTTCCCACAATTCTTTGCAAAATGAAGATTTTTTTTCTTTTCTTTTTTTACCACAAAATTGTCATTGTAACAGGTTATTTCTCACACACAGCATATGCATACCACAGATTACACCCCAAAACACATTCTGCTACTCCTCCTGAGTATGGTGATATCACATGTCTGAGACTTTTTCACAGCCTGGCCACATACAGAGGCTCAACATGCAGGGAGCTCCGTCAGGTATTCTAGGGACATAAATTACACATCTAATGTCATGACGACCTATCACATTTTTGAAGGCCCTGGACCACCATGACAATGGAATTGCCCACAAAATGACCTCATTCTGGAAAGCCCAATGAATAATCTATGAGGCATAATGAGTCTTTTGAACGGTTAATTTTTTTCCAGTAGTTTTTGGAAAATGTGGGAAAAAAATGAAAACGCATTTTTTTTTACACAAAGTTGTCCATTTATCAGATATTTCCAACACATAGCATGTACATAGCAAAAATGATACCCTAAAATACATTCTGCTATTCCTCCTGAGTATGGCAATACCACATTTTTGAGACTTTTACGTAGCCTGACCATATACAGAGGCCCAACATTGAACTAGCACCTTCAGGCGTTCTACAAGCATAAATTACACATCTCATTTCTGGAGTTGAGCGAACACCTGGACGTTCGGGTTCGGAGGGTCCGAACGAACTTTGGAAAAAAGTCCGGGTTCGGCACCGTACGTTATCCCGTACCCCGAACCCCATTGAAGTCAATGGGGACCCAAACTTTTAGGCACAAAAATGGCTGTAACAAAGTCCTGGCAAGTGCTAGAGGGCTGCAAAAGGAAGTAAAATGGAGTTAAGAGTAGGGCAAGTGCCCTACAAAAAAATGGGGGTAGGGAAAATAAATTAAAAAATGGGAAGGGGGGTGGATGTGGAGTAGGAGCCTAGAGGTTGACTAGGCTGTAACCATGGCAGTGTAGGTGGTCGAGGAGGAGGTAGCCAACACTGTATTTTTTTTTGTTTTTTTATAATTGGGGTAGCCCCCAAAATATTGAGGCCTATTCAAAAAAACAAGTATACGAATGGCTGTGTGAGTCCGGTCTGAATGTTTATTCTGCTCAAGGTACACACAAGTCTTGTGGGATCCATGCCTGATTTATTTTAATAAAGGTTAGCTTGTCCACGTTGGTTGTGGACAAACTGCTGCGCTTGTCTGTGATAACGCCTCCTGCTGTGCTAAACACACGTTCAGACAATACACTGGCTGCAGGGCAGGCCAGCACCTCCAAGACATAAACGGCAAGCTCAGGCCATGTGGCCAATTTGGAGACCCAGAAGTTGAATGGGGCAGACGCATCAGTCAGTACGTGTAGGCGTGTGCACACATACTCTTGCACCATGTTGCTGAAATGCTGCCTCCTGCTAAGACATTGTCTATTGGCTGGTGGTGCTGTTTGTTGTGGCGGGCTGCTGACAAAGCTTTGCCACATTTCGGCCATGCTAACCCTGCCTTCTGAGGTGCTGGCGGTGGCACAGCTGCATTGGTGGCCTCTTCCTCCTCCTCCTCCTCTGCCTTCGCCTTGTGCTTCCGCTGAGCCCCCGGTGTCATTTGGGAATGTCCTCAGAAGCGCCTCTACCAGTGTGCGCTTGTAGTCGCGCATCTTCCTCTCACGCTCCAGTGAGGGAATTAAGGACGGCACATTGTCCTTGTAACGGGGATCCAGCAGGGTGGCCACCCAGTAATCAGAACAAGTTACAATGTGGGCAACTCGGCTGTCGTTGCGCAGGCACTGCAGCATGTAGTCGGCCATGTGTGCCAGGCTGCCCAGAGGCAAAGATAAGCTGTCCTCTATGGGAGGTATATCATCTGTGTCCTCTGTATCCCCCCAGCCACGCTTCAGTGATGCCTACGAGCTGTGTTGGGTGCCACCCTGCTGTAATTCCTCCTCCTCCTCATCTTCCTCGTCCCTCGTCCTCCAGAACTGTGCCCTGGCTTGAATATTTTTGACCTGGCCTATGCTGGTGCAGGAACCCACCCTCTGAGCCACTTGTGAATGACTGGCCTGATAACCATGGAAATGACCCCTCTTCCTCCTCCTCCTCCTCATCCTCCTGTGCCACATCCTCTTCCTTCATGGCCCGAAGTGTTTTTTCAAGGAGACATAGAAGTGGTATAGTAATGCTGAGAACAGCATCATCGGCACTGGCCATGTTGGTGGAGTACTCAAAACACCGCAATACGCAATACGCTACACAGGTCTACACAGGTCTCACATGGAGGCCCACTGATTGGTGGTGAAGTGTTGCTGTTCCGCAGAGCGACTGACCCGTGCGTGCTGCAGCTGAAACTCCACTATTGCCTGCTGCTGCTCGCACAGTCTCTCCAGCATGTGCAAGGTAGAGTTCCACCTTGTGGGCATGTGACATATGAGGCGGTGAGCTGGAAGGCCGAAGTTCCGCTGCAGCACAGACAGGCAAGCAGCAGCAGGGTGAGAACGCCGAAATTGTGCACAGATGGCCCGCACTTTATGCAGCAGCTCTGACATATCCGGGTAGTTTTTATGAAAATTCTGTACCACCAAATTCAGCACATGCGCCAGGCAAGGGACGTGCGTCAAACCGGCTCGGCCCAGAGCCGCTACGAGATTTCGGCCATTGTCGCACACCACCAGGCCGGGCTTGAGGCTCAGTGGCAACAACCACTCATTGGTGACAGGCCACAGGTGACTGGCGGTGGTCACTGATGGGTGACGGGCCATGGTCAGTGTTGGGTGACAGGCCACGGTCAGTGTTGGGTGACAGGCCACGGTCACTGATGTGTGGTGGTTGACACACCACGGTAACTGATGGGTGACACGCCATGGTCACTGATGGGTGTTGGGTGACAAGCCACGGTCACTGATGGGTGACGGGTGACATGCCACAGTCACTGACGGGTGACACGCCACAGTCAGTGATGGGTGACAGGTGACAGGCCACGGTCAGTGTTGGGTGACAGGCCATGGTCACTGATGTGTGGCAGTTGACACACCATGGTAACTGATGGGTAAAACGCCACGGTCACTGATGGGTGTTGGGTGACATTCCACGGTCACTGATGGGTGATGGGTGACTGGCGGTGGTCACTGATGGGTGATGGGTGACTGGCAGTGGTCATTGATGGGTGATGGGTGACTGGCAGTGGTCACTGATAGATGATGGGTGACTGGCAGTGGTCACTGATAGGTGACGGGTCTCTGGTGGTGGTCACTGATGGTTGATGGGTGACTGGTGACTGGTGGAGGTCACTGATGGGTGACTGGCGGTGGTCACTGATGGGTGCCGGGTGTCTGGTGGTGGTCACTGATGGGTGATGGGTGTCTGGTGGTGGTCACTGATGGGTGACAGGTGACTGGCGGTGGTCACTGATAGGTGATGGGTGACTGGTGGTGGTCACTGATGGGTGCCGGGTGTCTGGTGGTGGTTACTGATGGGTGACAGGTGTCTGGCGGTGGTCACTGATGGGTGTCTGGCGGTGGTCACTGATGGGTGACCGGTGTCTGGCGGTGATCACTAATGCGTTATGGGTGACTGGCAGTGGTCACAGATGTGTGACAGGTGACTGGCGGTGGTCACTGATGGGTGACAGGTGACTGGCGGTGATCACTGATGGGTGATGGGTGACTGGTGGTGGTCACTGATGGGTAATGGGTGTCTGGTGGTGGTCACTGTTGGGTGTCTGGTCACGGTCACTGATAGGTGATGGATGACTGGTGGTGGTCGCCGATGGGTGACAGGGGACAGGCCACAGGTGACTGGTGGTGGTCAGTGATGGGTGATGGGCCATGGTCAGTGATGGGTGACAGGCCACGGTCACTGATGTGTAGCGGTTGACACACCAGGGCAACTGATGGGTGCCACGCCATGGTCACTGTGGGGTGACAAGCCACGGTCACTGATGGGTGACAGGTGACATGCCACAGTCACTGACTGGTGACGGTGACACACCACAGTCAGTGATGGGTGACAGGTGACAGGCCACGGTTAGTGTTGGGTGACAGGCCACGGTCACTGATGTGTGGTGGCTGACACTCCATGGTAACTGATGGGCGACACGCCACAATCACTAATGGGTGTTGGGTGACAAGCCACGGTCACTGATGGGTGACATGCCACGGTCACTGACGGGTGACACGCCACGGTCACTGACGGGTGACACGCCACGGTCACTGACGGGTGACACGCCACAGTCACTGATGGGTGACGAGTGACACGCCACGGTCAGTGATGGGTGACAGGCCACGGTTACTGATGGGTGACAGGCCACGGTCAGTGATGGGTGATGGGTGACAGGCCATGGTCTCTGATGGGTGATGGGTACATGCCACGTTCACTGACGGGTGACACGCCACAGTCACTGATGGGTGATGGGTGACAGGTGCACTTTATGATGACAGGTACACTTTATGATGACAGGTACACTTTATGGGGGCAGATGGGGTGACTGTTGGGTGACAGGTGCATTGGGGGGCAGGGGGGATGTGACAGGTGTGTGTTTTTGCTTTACAGATCAGTAACTCACTGATCCTAGCTCTTCTCTCCTCACACTGGAAACTGTGTGAGGAGAGAAGAGCTGGTAACAGTGAGTCCCCGCTCTGTTTACATTACATGTGATTGACTGTGAAGTAGATCACAGCCGATCACAAGGCGGCTGGCAGCTGATACCAGTGTTGGTGACAGGCAGTGTTCCCTGGGAACACGCCGCCACCTGCGCACACGTGCAGCATGCTCCTGATCGCGCGCATGAGCCGTGCAAATGTGGGAAAGTGCCATTTGTGATCAGCCGTGACTTTGTTGCGGTCAATCACATGGTAAACAGCCATGACCAATAGCTGTTCACCCCCGTTGCTGACACGGAGTGTCCCGGGGACATGCCGCCACCTACAGAGCCGGGATGCATGCGCCCGATTGCGCGCAATCCCGGCTTAAAGGGGCGACATCATATAACGTCGTCCCAGAACAATAGCCGCTCCGCCCCGCCGTTATTTGACGGTGGGCGGACGGCAAGTGGTTAAATAAATACAGTCCTTATAGTATTATACTATTGGAGCCCTTTTTCTTTATATACACATCACTGCTGACTGAGACCTGGTTATTTGTATGGGAGTTTGTCACGGTAGCTATACACTTATGGAGTACAGGGAAGATTTCAACGCCTTTAATACCTTGCAGATGTTTATCTGCTTGCCTGTCTGACCACTCTAGAGATAGATGGTCCATCCTCTCTGGTAAGCGCCCCTATAAATTGGGTGATGGGTGTCACAAGAGGATCCATTTGAATATTGGTGTTGGAACGCTGTGAATTATTTTTCCTTTGTACTTACCATGTGGACATTAATTTACTGCGCCTTTGAATTCATTTTTGGATATTTTTTGAACTTTGATTCAATGTGTCTACATATCACTGTTATTTGTTGGTTTTATGTCACTTACTTTTTCACGTTAGAGAGCGTGACTGTTTATACCATTACACAATTTCTATCTTTATATCACATAGCTAGTCGCAGCTACAATTCACTATACTATTTGTTTACCACAGTGCAGTATTTTTTGGGAATTTATTGAGGTTATCAGCAGTGGCGGCTGGTGAAGTTTTAGGATGGGGGGACCAGGCCCCACCCTTCCTTTTTGACCCATCCTCCTTCTCATAAGCCCCACCCCTTATAAAATCCACCCACTCCATCCCCTGTATTCCACATATTGTGTCAGGAGTACACAGCTCAGCATCACAGGATACAGAATACAGCTCAGCATCACAGGTCTGGTATATTGCAGCCAGTAACACAGTATGCAGCCAGTACACAGGTATTGCAGCCAGCCAGTAGACAGGTATTGTCAGTACACAGGTATTGTAGCCAGCCAGTACACAGGTATTGCAGCCAGCCAGTACACAGGTCTTGCCAGTACACAGTTATTGCCAGTACACAGGTATTGCCGCCACCCAGTACACAGGTATTGCCACCAGCCAGTACACAGTTATTGCCAGTACACAGTTATCTTCAGTACACAGGTATTGCCAGTACACAGTTATTGCCGGTACACAGGTATTGCCACCAGCCAGTACACAGGTATTGCCGCCAGCCAGTACACAGTTATTGTCAGCACACAGTTATTGCCAGCACACAGGTTGCAGAGCCCAGCAGCAGAGCAGTTAATACTTACCTCAGAGGGACTCGTCAGTCTGCTCTCTCTCCCTCTTTCAGTGGGATCACACTGCCATGCATGCGTGCAGTCCAAGCACCAGCACGTCTGCCAGTCCCACCCCCGCCCCACTCCTGACCAATCAGTCACTGTCTGGAGGACAGTGACTGAGGCTAGAGCCAATCAGTGTATCAGCTGACAGCACATCTCCCCAAAAAAGCTGGTCAGCCATATACCGGCACACTAAATATATATATTTTTTATAAGGATCGGCGGGGGGAGGGTGGGGCACTAGCGCCCTCTATGGAAGAGCCGCCACTGGTTATCAGTCGATTGAGTCAGCAGGATCTGGTAATGGATCTGCGGATCTGAAGCAACCTCTATTATTTGAGCTTTGGTATTCATTCTTCCCTGCTGCAGCAGGCAACTTGTGTGCAGAAGATGAAACAGGCCTACTATGGGAATTTTCTGTAATGGATCCATTAGATCTATGTCTTGAAGGGTGTTTTGTAATTCATTTGCAGATCGACAGGTATATTTGGAACCGCAAAATGAGAAAAGTACTTAAAAGGGAAAGCCCCATTGGTAGGTTATTTGGTTATGTTGTAGTACTTGAAGCAGAGTTTTCAAGGCCTGTCTTTTGTTGATGGTTAACTGAGATAGGTCAGCAAAGAGTTGGCAATTATGTCCTTGGAAGCTTAGAGACACTTTTCCTCTAGCTGCAGACAAAAGCTGTTCCTTTGTGTGATAAAAATGAAACTTAGCGATGATATCCCTAAGAGGGCCTTCAGTTTTTTTGGGGGTCAAAACTCTATGAACTCTGTCCATTTTAAGGCATTCAACTGGGTTGGCCGGCTGTAATTCCTAGAATAGTGCTAACATTGTGGTCTGTAAGTCTATCAGAGATTCAGGAATACCTCTTCCAAATGGGTCTGCAGCATTAAATTTCCTTCTTTGAGATTTTCAATCTCCGCTGTATAGTTCACAGTATAGTTTTCCATGTCATCCACATGTGTTTCAAGTTGTGACAAGTGCTGGCCTAGTTCCCTAATTTCTTTTGTAAGGCTAGTAGTTATGTGGTCAGAGGTCCTCTTTAAGGCCTTTTGAAACATGTTTTCAATTTGTTTTAACATTGCTGGGAATATATGTTCACTCTGTGAGGAATCTTCCCCACACACAGAGTCCCAATCTTCTTCCTCTGAATAAATCAGTACCTCTGTGTTTGCCTTTGAGGCTCTCACAGCGCTACATGAGGTAGCTGAGGAGAATGGCAACAGCACAGTTTTAGCTATATAATGGACTGGTGCATTATTGCCAGTTTTCTCATATCTCTTTAAGGATCACTTAGAGCTTCTGGCTCCCGAAACTCATTGGACACAGGTAGGTATTATTTGAGTGTGGGTATCTCGCGGACAGCGGCTATTGTATGGCTTTTACCTTTCCCTGAGAGCAGAGCTTCAGGCAGGCATGTCCACTCCGCTGGGCTCTACTCATGTGCCCTCGCCCCTAACATACTTTTAACAGACCAATTTACTTCATCTTTAGTCACCACAGCAGGTTGTCTCAACATGCCATGCTGAAGAAAAGTGCAGCATGCTCTGGTGTGAAAATATCCTTGTCCATGTGTTGGAACTGTGC
Organism: Glandirana rugosa; assembly: GCA_018402905.1. Classification (NCBI taxonomy): domain Eukaryota; kingdom Metazoa; phylum Chordata; class Amphibia; order Anura; family Ranidae; genus Glandirana; species Glandirana rugosa. The sequence continues at coordinate 147,177 of BLSH010153779.1, forward strand.
TGGGCATTTCTGCCCAGTGCACCATAGTACACATGGTGTGAAGGAGCTCTCATAGACCTAGATTTATTGTATGTCCAGTTTCTCTATCAGTTTTTCTTCATGCTACAGAAAAGCTTTTTTTTTCAAACATGTGAAATTCTCAGCCTACTACAGTTAATTGGCTGTCTTGATCTGTAAAGGTTTTTCAGCAATTGAAAATACTGATGGAAAAAGATTGAAAGCCCGTTTATTGAGTACAAAGATTTAATTAGAAATGTACTGACACAATTCCCCTTGTGAGTCTGTTTAAAAAAGGCTAGCCATGGATCTTTCCCCAAGGTTGCAGGAAATAAAAGCTTTACATGTTTCAGTTCAGGTGATGACTAATGCAATGTAAGCCTTTATTTCTATTTTATGGTTTGTCTCATCTCTACAAGGAAAATGGATGATCTAAAATATCTGCTAGATGATGTGTCAATATAACAAGTTTGATTACATTCTGCACAATATAATTGAACATAACACTAACTTACAGTACAATTTATATTTAAATAGCTGTGTATTTTCCCTTAGTGATTACTAGAGTTGAGTGAACCCGGATGTAAAGTTTGGGTCCGTACCAGACTTTAGGGTGTCCGTGCCCCGAACCCGATCCCAGGCATTTCAAAACACGTCCGGGATGGTGTTCGGTATTCGGGTATCTTTTGGCGCCTGTTGAATAGCTGCAGGGCATCCAATCAACAAGCATTTCACTCATTTGCCCTTAGAAGCCATCAGAACCATGCCTACTAATGGCATGGCTGTGATTGGCCAGTGCATCATGCGACCCAGACTATTTTTGGTGCCTGTTGAATAGCTGCAGGGCAGCCAATCAACAAGAGTTTCACTCGTTTGCCCTTAGAAGCCATCACAGCCGTGCCTACTAATGGCATGGCTGTGATTGGCCAGTGCATCATGTGACCCAGCCTCTATAAAAGCTGGAGTCACGTAGTGCCGCGTGCCACATCTTCTTGTACAAGAATAGGGAGAGGATGCTGCCGCTGCTGTGAGGGAAAGATTAGCGTTCTAATATCATCTCATCCTGCATTAGAGACAGGTTACTGGCGGTGCTGTGAGGGAAAGATTAGCATTCTAAAATCATCTGATACTGGAGTAGGTACAGGTTCCTGGTGCTGTGAGGGAAAGATTAGCATTCTAATATCATCTCAATCTGCATTAGAGACAGGTTCCTGGTGGTGCTGTGAGGGAAAGATTAGTGTTCTAAAACCATCTGCTAATGGAGTAGGTACAGGTTCCTGGTGCTGTGAGGGAAAGATTAGAGTTCTAATATAATCTCATCATGCATTGGAGACAGGTTCATGGTGGTGCTGTGAGGGAAAGATTAGCATTCTAATATCATCTGATACTGCATTAGGAACAGGTTACTGGTGCTGTGAGGGAAAGGTTGGCGTTCTAATATCATTGATATTGCATTAGGTAATGGTTCCTGGCACTGTGAGGGAAAGATTAGAGTTCTAATATCATCTCATTCTGCAGTAGGGACAGGTTCCTGTCGGTGCTGTGAGGGGCAGATTATCTTTCTAAAATCATCTCATACTGGAGTAGGGACAGGTTCCTGGCAGTGCTGTGAGGGACAGATTAGCGTTCTAAAATCATCTCATACTGCAGTAGGGACAGTTTCCTGTCGGTGCTGTAAGAAACAGATTATCGTTCTAAAATCATCTCATGCTGCAGTAGGGAGAGGTTTCTGTCAGTGCTGGGAGGGACAGATTATTGTTCTAAAAATCATCCCATACTGCAGAAGGGACAGGCTCCTGTCGATGCTGCGAGGGACAGATTAACTTTCTAAAATCATCTCTTACTGGAGTAGGGTGAGGTTCCTGTCGGTGCTGTGAGGGACAGATTATCATTCTAAAATCATCTCATGCTGGAGTAGGGAGAGGTTCCTGTCAGTGCTATGAGGGACAGATTATCGTTCTAAAATCATCTCATACTGGTGTAGGGAGAGGTTCTTGTTGGTGCTGTGAGGGACAGATTATCGGTCTAAAATAATCTCATACTTGTGTAAGGAGAGGTTCCTGGCGGTGCTGTGAAGGACAGATTAGCGTTCTAAAATCATCTTATTTGGGAGTAGGGAGTGGTTCCTGTCGGTGCTGTGAGGGACAGATTATCGTTCTAAAATAATCTCATACTGCAGTAGGGACAGGTTCCTGTTGGTGCTGTGAGGGGCAGATTATCCTTCTAAAATCACCTCATACTGCAGTAGGCACAGGTTCCTATTGGTCCTGTGAGGGACAGATTATCGTTCTAAAATCATCTCATACTGGAATAGGGAGAGGTTCCTGTAGGTGCAGTGAGGGACAGATTATCGTTCTAAAATCATCTCATACTGCAGTAGGGACAGGTTCCTTTCGGTGCTGTGACAAACAGATTATTGTTCTAAAATCATCTCATACTGGAGTAGGGAGAGGTTCCTGTCGGTGCTGTGAGGCACAGATTAGGCCTTATACACACGGATGCTTTTTGACGCCGGCGTTTTCTGGCGTTTTTTGCAGCTCTCCATGTTAGTCAATGGCCCCATAAAAATGTCGGCGTTTTTGAGCTGTAGATGACGTCTCCGTTAGTGAGCTGAAAGTAGAACCCACGGCCATCGCGTTCTGAGGCTGTAACGTTTTGGCATTTTTTGACGCAGACGCTGCAAAACGCCAACAAACGCCAACTAACGCCAACAAACGCCAACTAATATTGTACCGGCGTTTTTTGACGCCAACGTTTTTAGGTTGAAAAATAGCAGAGGGATGATTTTTTTTAAAAAATGCCTATTGACGCCGATGCTCACTTACGCTCACTAACGCCGATGCATAATGTCGAAAAACGCCAATTTTTTTTCCTTGACGTCGGGCCCGACGTTTTGTTTATTTTTAAAGATACACCCGTGTGTATGAGGCCTTATCATTCAAAAATCATCTCATACTGGAGTAGGGAGAGGTTTCTGTCAGTGCAGTGAGGAACAGATTATCGTTCTAAAATCATCTCATACTGCAGTAGGGATAGGTTCCAGTCGGGGCTGTGAGGGACAGATTAGCGTTCTATAATCATCTCATACTGGTGTAGCCAGAGGTTCCTGTCAGTGCTGTGAGGGACAGATTATTGTGCTAAAATCATCTCATACTGGAGTAGTTATAGAGTGAATTCAACTACCTTAAGCAAGACTAAATTGATATGCGTATCATCCCTCTCTCCTCTCTCCCCCGTCGAAGCGCACCTGTGAGGCGTCTACCCTAAAGGGAGATGGCAGCCTAAGTATTGACATCTACATAGAAAGTAAGAGCAATGAATATAAATGAATTATAAAAGTAGTAACAACATTTCGGATTGACAGAAAAAAAGAATAAATATAAGTATAAACATAATTATTTAAACTTATGACTGAACTATGCATATTATCATTTTATCAGCATATCCTCCCATGCTCGCCCCGGGGAACATCAGATGGTAGACCTTGGTGAGCCTGGTCAGACCTACAGGTAGGCCATCGGTGTGGTGCTTTATATACATATGCATGTAGCTATAAGTGATGTAAGCGATACAAAAAGCAATTTGTGATCATTATGTTGGAAATGATATTACGTTTTGTTGTTCATTTTAGTATACAGTTGATATCGTGCATTCTCCTGAGGAAGCGGAGTTTCTGCGAAACGTGTCGGGAAGCACTGATGTTATGACTGTGGAATCAATATATCTGTAGTCCATTATGTGGGATAAGTGGAATGTATAGATAATATTTTAATGGAACATTGCTGTACGTATATGGAATAAACTTTTCGTGTTTTATACAAATATGATGCCTGTGAGCCTACTGTGGTACCAGGAAAAGTCCCGTAGCCCCATTTTTTCCTTTTTCAGTTAGTCCCCATTCTCATGGGAGGGACAACATAGTTTCATACTGGAGTAGGATGAGGTTCCTGTCGGTGCTGTGAGGGACAGATTATTGTTCTAAAATCATCTCATACTGCAGTAGGGACAGGTTCCAGTCGGGGCTGTGAGGGACAGATTAGCGTTCTAAAATCATTTCATACTGGTGTAGGGACAGGTTCCTATTGGTGTTGTGAGTGACAGATTATCGTTCTAAAATCATCTCATACTGCAGTAGGGACATGTTCCAGTCAGGGCTGTGAGGGACAGATTAGCGTTCTAAAATCATCTCATACTGGTGTAGCGAGAGGTTCCTGTCGGTGCTGTGAGGGACAGATTATTGTACTAAAATCATCTCATATTGGAGTAGGGAGAGGTTCCTGTCGGTGCAGTGAGGAACAGATTATTGTTCTAAAATCATCTCATACTGCAGTGGGGACAGGTTCCAGTCGGGGCTGTGAGGGACAGATTATCGTTTTAAAATCATCTCATACTGGAGTAGGGAGAGGTTCCTGTCGGTGCTGTGAGGCACAGATTATCGTTCAAAAATCATCTCATACTGGAGTAGGGAGAGGTTCCATTCGGGGCTGTGAGGGACAGATTAGCGTTCTAAAATCATCTCATACTGGTGTAGCGAGAGGTTCCTGTTGGTGCTGTGAGGGACAGATTATTGTGCTGAAATCATCTCATACTGGAGTAGGATGAGGTTCCTGTCGGTGCTGTGAGTGACAGATTATCTATCTAAAATCATCTCATACTGCAGTAGGTACAGGTTCCTGTCTGGGCTGTGAGGGACAGATTAGCATTCTAAAATCATTTCATACTGGTGTAGGGAGAGGTACCTGTCGGTGCTGTGAGGGACAGATTATCGTTCTAAAATCACCTCATACTGGAGTAGGTAAAGGCTCCTGTCGGTGCTGTGAGGGACAGATTATCGTTCTAAAATCATCTCATACTGGAGTAGGAAGAGGTTCCTGTTGGTGCAGTGAAGGACAGATTATCGTTCTAATATCATCTCATACTGCAGTAGGGACGGGTTACATTCGGGGCTGTGAGGGACAGATTAGCGTTCTAAAATCATCTCATACTGGAGTAGGGAGACGTTCCTGTCGGTGCTGTGAGGGACAGATTATCATTCTAAAATCATCTTATACTGGAGTAGGATGAGGTTCCTGTCGGTGCTGTGAGTGACAGATTATTGTTCTAAAATCATCTCATACTGGTGTAGGGAGAGGTTCCTGTTGGTGCTGTGAGGTTCAGATTATCATTCTAAAATCATCTCATACTGCAGTAGGGACAGGTTCCTGTCGGTGCTGTGAGGGACAGATTATCGTTCTAAAATCATCTCATACTGCAGTAGCGACAGGTTCCAGTTGGGGCTGTGAGGGACAGATTAGCGTACTAAAATCATCTCATACTGGTGTAGCGAGAGGTTCCTGTCAGTGCTGTGAGGGACAGTTTATCATTCTAAAATCATCTCATACTGGAGTAGGGAGAGGTTCCTGCGGGTGCTTCGAAGGACAGATTATCGTTCTAAAATCATCTCATACTGGAGTAGGGAAAGGTTCCTGTGGGTGCTCTGAGGGACAGATTACCGTTCTAAAATCATCTTATACGGGTTTATTGAGAGGTTCCTGTCGGTGCAGTGAGGGACAGATTATCGTTCTGAAATCATCTCATACAGGTTTAGGGAGAGGTTCCAGGCGAAGCTGTGAGTGACAGATTAGCATTCTAAAATCATCTCATACTGGTGTAGGGAGAGGTTCCTGTCGGTGCTGTGAGGGACAGATTTTCGTTCTAAAATCATCTCATACTATAGAAGGGAGTGTTTCCTGTCAGTGCTGTGAGGGACAAATCATCGTTCTAAAATCATCTCATACTGCAGTAGGGACAGGTTCCTGTCGGTGCTGTGAGGCACAGATTATCATTCAAAAATCATCTCATACTGGAGTAGGGAGAGGTTCCTGTTGGTGCAGTGAGGAACAGATTATCATTCTAAAATCATCTCATACTGGTGTAGGGACAGGTTACTATTGGTGTTGTGAGTGACAGATTATCGTTCTAAAATCATCTCATACTGCAGTAGCGACAGGTTCCTGTCGGGGCTGTAAGGGACAGATTTGCGTTCTAAAATCATTTCATACTAGTGTAGGGAGAGGTTCCTGTCGGTGCTGTGAGGGACAGATTATCGTTCTAAAATCACCTCATACTGGAGTAGGTAAAGGCTCCTGTTGGTGCTGTGAGGGACAGATTATCGTTCTAAAATCATCTCATACTGCAGTAGCGACAGGTTCCAGTTGGGGCTGTGAGGGACAGATTAGCGCACTAAAATCATCTCATACTGGTGTAGCGAGAGGTTCCTGTCGGTGCTGTGAGGGACAGTTTATTGTTCTAAAATCATCTCATACTGGAGTAGGGAAAGGTTCCTGTGGGTGCCCTGAGGGACAGATTATTGTTCTAAAATCATTTTATACTGGTTTATTGAGAGGTTCCTGTCGGTGCTGTGAGGGACATATTAGCATTCTGAAATCATCTCATACAGGTGTAGGGAGAGGTTACAGGCGATGCTGTGAGTGACAGATTAGCGTTCTAAAATCATCTCATACTGTAGAAGAGAGTGGTTCCTGTCAGTGCTGTGAGGGACAGATCATCGTTCTAATATCATCTCATACTGCAGTAGGAATAGGTTCCTGTCTGTGCTGTGAGGGACAGATTTTCGTTCTAAAATCATCTCATACTGGTGTAGGGAGAGGTTCCTGTTGGTGCTGTGAGGGACAGATTTTCGTTCTAAAATCATCTCATACTGGTGTAGGGAGAGGTTCCTGTCGGTGTTGTGAGGGACAAATTATCGTTCTAAAATCATCTCATACTGCAGTAGGGACTGGTTTCTGTCGGTGCTGTGAGGGACAGATTAGCATTCTAAAATTATCCCGTACTGTTGTAGGGAGAGGTTCTTGTCAGTGCTGTGAGAGACAAATTATCATTCTAAAAGCATCTCATACTGCAGTAAGGACAGGTTCCTATCGGTGCTGTGACGGACAGATTATCGTTCTAAAATCATCTCATACTAGAGTATTTAGAGGTTCCTGTCGGTGACCAGATTGACAGATAATTGTTCTAAAATCATCTTATACTGGTGTAGGGAGAGGTTCCTGTCCATGCTTTGAGGGACAGATTATCGTTCTAAAATCATCTCATACTGGTGTAGGGAGAGGTTCCAGGCGGTGCTGTGAGGGACAGATTAGCGTTCTAAAATCATCTCATTCTGGAGTAGGGAGAGGTTCATGTCGGTGCTTTGAGGGACAGATTATCATTCTAAAATCATCTCATACTGCAGTAGGGAAAGGTTCCTGTGGGTGCCCTGAGGGACAGATTATTGTTCTAAAATCATTTTATACTGGTTTATTGAGAGGTTCCTGTCGGTGCTGTGAGGGACATATTATCATTCTGAAATCATCTCATACAGGTGTAGGGAGAGGTTCAAGGCGATGCTGTGAGTGACAGATTAGCGTTCTAAAATCATCTCATACTGGTGTAGGGAGAGGTTCCTGTCGGTGCTGTGAGGGACAGATTATCGTTCTAAAATTATCTCATACTATAGAAGAGAGTGGTTCCTGTCAGTGCTGTGAGGGACAGATCATCGTTCTAATATCATCTCATACTGCAGTAGGAACAGGTTCCTGTCTGTGCTGTGAGGGACAGATTTTCGTTCTAAAATCATCTCATACTGGTGTAGGGAGAGGTTCCTGTTGGTGCTGTGAGGGACAGATTTTCGTTCTAAAATCATCTCATACTGGTGTAGGGAGAGGTTCCTGTCGGTGTTGTAAGGGACAAATTATCATTCTAAAATCATCTCATACTGCAGTAGGGACTGGTTTCTGTCGGTGCTGTGAGGGACAGATTAGCATTCTAAAATCATCCCGTACTGTTGTAGGGAGAGGTTCTTGTCAGTGCTGTGAGAGACAAATTATCATTCTAAAAGCATCTCATACTGCAGTAGGGACAGGTTCCTATCGGTGCTGTGACGGACAGATTATCGTTCTAAAATCATCTCATATTGGAGTAGGTAGAGGTTCCTGTCGGTGCCCTGATTGACAGATAATGGTTCTAAAATCATCTTATACTGGTGTAGGGAGAGGTTCCTGTCCGTGCTGTGAGGGACAGATTATCGTTCTAAAATCATCTCATACTGGTGTAGGGAGAGGTTCCAGGTGGTGCTGTGAGGGACAGATTAGCATTCTAAAATCATCTCATTCTGGAATAGGGAGAGGTTCATGTCGGTGCTTTGAGGGACAGATTATCATTCTAAAATCATCTCATACTGCAGTAGGGACAGGTTCCTGTCGGTGCTGTGAGGGACGGATTAGCGTTCTAAAATCATTTCATACTGGTGTAGGGAGAGATTCCTGTCGGTGCTATGAGGCACAGATTATTATTCAAAAATCATCTCATGCTGCAGTAGGGACATGTTCCTGTCGGTGCTGTGAGGGACAGATTATCGTTTTAAAATCATCTCATACTGGAGTAGGGAGAGGTTCCTATCGGTGTAGTGAGGGACAGATTATAGTTCTAAAATCATCTCATACTGCAGTAGGGACATGTTCCTGTTGGTGCTGTGAGAGACAGATTATCGTTCTAAAATCATCTCATACTGGAGTAGGGACAGGTTCCTCTCGTTGCTGTGAAAGGACAGATTATCGTTTTAAAATCATCTCATACTGCAGTAGGGACAGGTTCCTGTCGGTGCTGTGAGGGACAGATTATCGTTCTAAAATCATCTCATACTGCAGTAGGGACAGGTTCCTGTCGGTGCTGTGAGGGACAGATTATCGTTCTAAAATCATCTCATACTGCAGTAGGGACATGTTTCTGTTGGTGCTGTGAGAGACAGATTATCGTTCTAAAATCATCTCATACTGGAGTAGGGACAGGTTCCTCTCGTTGCTGTGAAAGGACAGATTATTGTTCTAAAATCATCTCATACTGCAGTAGGGACAGGTTCCTGTCGGTGCTGTGAGGGACAGATTATCATTCTAAAATCATCTCATACTGGAGTAGGGAGAGGTTCCTGTCTGTGCTGTTATGGACACATTATCGTTCTAAAATCATCTCATACTGCAGTAGGGACAGGTTCCTGTCGGTGCTGTTAGGGACAGATTATCGTTCTAAAATCATCTCATACTGCAGTAGCGACAGGTTCCAGTTGGGGCTGTGAGGGACAGATTAGCGTACTAAAATCATCTCATACTGCAGTAGCGACAGGTTCCAGTTGGGGCTGTGAGGGACAGTTTATCGTTCTAAAATCATCTCATACTGGAGTAGGGAAAGGTTCCTGTGGGTGCCCTGAGGGACAAATTATCGTTCTAAAGTCATCTCATACTGCAGTAGGGACTGGTTTCTGTCGGTGCTGTGAGGGACAGATTAGCATACTAAAATCATCCCGTACTGTTGTAGGGAGAGGTTCTTGTCAGTGCTGTGAGAGACAAATTATCATTCTAAAAGCATCTCATACTGCAGTAGGGACAGGTTCCTATCGGTGCTGTGACGGACAGATTATCGTTCTAAAATCATCTCATACTGGAGTAGGTAGAGGTTCCTGTCGGTGCCCTGATTGACAGATAATTGTTCTAAAATCATCTTATACTGGTGTAGGGAGAGGTTCCTGTCCGTGCTGTGAGGGACAGATTATCGTTCTAAAATCATCTCATACTGGTGTAGGGAGAGGTTCCTGTCCGTGCTGTGAGGGACAGATTATCGTTCTAAAATCATCTCATACTGGTGTAGGGAGAGGTTCCAGGCTGTGCTGTGAGGGACAGATTAGCGTTCTAAAATCATCTCATTCTGGAGTAGGGAGAGGTTCATGTCGGTGCTTTGAGGGACAGATTATCATTCTAAAATCATCTAATACTGCAGTAGGGACAGGTTCCTGTCGGTGCTGTGAGGGACAGATTAGCGTTCTAAAATCATTTCATACTGGTGTAGGGAGAGATTCCTGTCGGTGCTATGAGGCACAGATTATTGTTCAAAAATCATCTCATGCTGCAGTAGGGACATGTTCCTGTCGGTGCTGTGAGGGACAGATTATCGTTTTAAAATCATCTTATACTGGAGTAGGGAGAGGTTCCTATCGGTGTAGTGAGGGACAGATTATAGTTCTAAAATCATCTCATACTGCAGTAGGGACATGTTCCTGTTGGTGCTGTGAGAGACAGATTATCGTTCTAAAATCATTTCACACTGGAGTAGGGACAGGTTCCTCTCGTTGCTGTGAAAGGACAGATTATCGTTCTAAAATCATCTCATACTGCAGTAGGGACAGGTTCCTGTCGGTGCTGTGAGGGACAGATTATCATTCTAAAATCATCTCATACTGGAGTAGGGAGAGGTTCCTGTCTGTGCTGTTATGGACACATTATCGTTCTAAAATCATCTCATACTGCAGTAGGGACAGGTTCCTGTCGGTGCTGTGAGGGACAGATTATTGTTCTAAAATCATCTCATACTGCAGTAGGGACAGGTTCCTGTTGGTGCTGTGAGGGACAGATTAGCGTACTAAAATCATCTCATACTGGTGTAGGGAGAGGTTCCTGTCGGTGTTGTGAGGGACAGATTATCGTTCTAAAATCATCTCATACTGGAGTAGGGAGAGGTTCCTGTCGATGCTGTGAGGGGCAGATTATCATTTTAAAATAATCTCATGCTGGAGTAGGGAGAGGTTCCTGTTGGTTTTGTGAGTGACAGATTATCGTTCTAAAATCATCTCATACTGCAGTAGGGATTGGTTTCTGTTGGTGCTGTGAGGGACAGATTAGCGTTCTAAAATCATCTCATACTGGTGTAGGGAAAGATTCCTGTTGGTGCTGTGAGGGACAGATTATCGTTCTAAAATCATCTCATAATGGAGTAGGGAGAGGTTCCTATTGGTGCTGTGAGGGACAGATTATTGTTTTAAAATAATCTCATGCTGGAGTTGTGAGAGGTTCCTGTTGGTGTTGTGAGGGACAGATTAGCGTTCTAAAATCATCTCATACTGGTTAAGGGAGAGGATTATTGTTCAAAAATCATTGGCTACTCCTATTGTTCCAGGTTCCAGCTGTTGCTTAGAGGGACAAATTATTGTTCAAAAATCATCTCCTAGTTCTAAAGGGAGAGGTTCTAGCTGTTGGTGTGAGCGGTGCATTCCTTGCACCTAAATAAAAAGTCTGTCTACGTTCGTGTTTTTTAAAAAAAAAGAAGGTAATAATTGGTATTAATAAATACTTAAATAGGGCTACATAGTACATTTGTGGGCACAATGAGGAGAGCAAATAAGGGGCATGGTCATGGTGCAGCTGGTGATGCTGGTGCTGCTGGTGTTGGTGGTGTTGGTGAAACTCCTGTTGGAAGGAGAGGACGTGGCCGAGGTGTGCCAGCTACAAGCACAAGGGAAACACCTTACTCAGGTAGCCAACAGATATATGGTAGGTATATTCACCGGTATATGGTAGGCCCGAATGCCCCTCAACGATTGGTGAGGCCAGAACAAGTACAGGGGATAGTAGATTGGGTGGCTGACAATGCCTCCAGTTCCTTCACATTGTCTCCCTCCCGGTCCCTTGATGAAAGCTCAGAGTTGGCACCTGAACCCCATGGCCATCTGTCTTTCACTTCAACCCCTGTAAATTAGCCAAGCAGTCTGAGCCCCAAGGCATGCAAGAGACTCTTTTGCTTTTTGATGACTCTTCTGGTGTGCTTTCCATGGGCCATCCACATAACGCTGGTCCAGAAGTGGAAGACATTGAGTGCACCGATGCCCAACCACTTCTGTTGCAGGATGAGGACATGGAAACATCAGCGCAGCACGTCTCTGATGATGACAAAACATAGGTGCCAACTGCTGCAGCTTTCCTCAGTGTGCAGACTGACAAGGAGGGCAGTGGTGAAGGGTGGGTGAAAGATGATGGGGAGGAGGATGATGAGGTCCTAGACCCCACATGGAATGAGGGTCATGCAAGTGACGTGTGCAGTTTGGTGGAAGTGGTGGTGGTCGCACAGAGGCACCAGCACAGCAAAAGAGAAAGCGGGTTGCAAAAGCAGAGCCTAGATAGTATGTCTGCTACTACCCACCGCACCCAGGGACCTAGCACACCAAAGGCAGCTCAAAGGAGTTCCCTGGTGTGGCAGTTCTTCAGACAATGTGCTGATGACAAGACACGAGTGGTTTGCATGCTGTGTAATCAGAGCCTAAGCGAGGCATAAATCTTCTAAACCTGAACACAACCTGCATGACCAGGCATCTACATGCAAAGCACGAGCTACAGTGGAATAAGCACCTCAAAATCCATGAAAGGTCTTGGCCTCCTCCTGCTTCCTCTTCTGCTGCTCCTCGGCCTCTTCCTCCACCTTTACAGTGCCAGTGTCACCTGCCATCCAGCAAACAGACGATGTGACAGCAATGCCACCATGTCCGCCACCATCCTCAAGCATTTCCACACGGTCCCATGGAAGCTTACAGCTCTCCAGCTCCCAAACACTGGAGAGAAAGAGGAAGTACCCCCCTACCCACCCGCGATCCCTGGCCCTGAATGCCAGCATTTAAAAATTCCTGGCCTTTGAAATGCTGTCATTCCGTCTGGTAGACACAGATCGTTTTCAAAACCTGATGGCGGTGTCTGTCCCACAGTATGTTGTTCCCAGCCACAACTACTTTTCCAGGTGAGCCATCCCTTCCCTGCACAAACAAGTCGGGGACAAGATCAAGTGTGCACTGCGCAACGCCATCTGTGGCAAGGTCCACATAACCACTGATACGTGGATCAGTAAGCACGGACAAGGATGCTATATCTCGCTAACTGCACACTGGGCAAATGTAGTGGTGGGTGGGCCTGAGGTGGCTAGCCGTTTGGCGCATGTCCTTCCACCACCGAGGATTGCAGGGCATTTCTCTTTGCCTCCTGTTGCCTCCTACTCCACTTCCTCCTTCTCTACCACCTACTCATCCATTCAGCGTAACACCTTCACCACAAACTTCAGCACACCCAGGGGGAAACGACAGCAGGCTGTTTTAAAACTGATATGTTTTGTGAATAAACCCCACACTGCGCAGCAGCTGTGGACGGGCATTGAACAACAGACCAATGAGTGGTTGTTGCCACTGAGCCTCAAGCCCAACCTGGTGGTGTGCGATAATGGGTGAGATCTCGTAGCAGCTCTGGGCCTAGCCGGTTTGACGCACATCCCTTGCCTGGCGCATGTGCTGAATTTGGTGGTACAGAAGTTTCTAAAAAAACTACCGGATATGTCAGAGCTGCTGCATAAAGTGCGGGCCGTCTGTGCGTGCTTTCGGAGTTCTCACCCTGCTGCTGCTTGCCTGTCTGTGATGCAGCGGAACTTCAGCCTTCCCGCTCACTGCCTCCTATGCGACATACCCACAAGGTGGAACTCTACCTTGCACATGCTGGAGAGACTGTGAGAGCAACGGCAGGCAATAGTGGAGTTTCAGCTGCAGCACGCACGGGTCAGTCGCTCTGCGGAACAGCACCACTTCGCCACCAACGAGTGGGCCTCCATGTGAGACCTGTGTACCATATTGCGGTGTTTCGAGTACTCCACCAACATGGCCAGTGCCGATGACGCTGTTCACAGCGTTACTATCCCACTTCTATGTCTCCTTGAAAAAACACTTATTGTGATGATGGAAGAGGAGGTGGCACATGAGGAGGAGAAGAGGGGTCATTTCCACGGTTATCAGGCCAGTCATTCACAAGTGGCCAGGAGGGTGGGTTTCTGCATCAGCATAGGCCAGGTAAAAAAATTTTAAGCCAGGGCACAGTTCTGGAGGATGAGAAGGATGAGGATGATGAGGAGGAGGATGAACCATGTTCACAGCAGGGTGGCACCCAACGCAGCTCGTGGGCATCACTGGAACGTGGCTGGGAGGATACAGGGGACACATATGATACACCTCCCACAGAGGACAGCTTGTCTTTGCCTCTGGGCAGCCTCGCACACATGAGCGACTACATGCTGCAGTGCATGCTCAACGACAGCCGAGTTGCCCACATTTTAACTTGTGCTGATTACTGGCTGGTCGCCGTGCTGGATCCCCATTACAAGGACAACGTGCCGTCCTTAATTCCATCACTGGAGCGTGATCGAAAGATGCGTGACTACCAGCGCACGCTGGTAGACGCGCTGCTGAGGGCATTCCCAAATGACACCGGGGGCTCAGTGGAAGCACAAGGCGAAGGCAAAGGAGGAGGAAGAGGTTGCCAACGCAGCTGTGGCACCACCAGCACCTCAGAAGGCAGGGTTAGCATGGCCAAAATATGGAAAAGCTTTGTCGGCAGCACGCCACAACAAACAGCACCACCAGCTGATAGGCAACTTCTTAGCAGGAGGCAGCATTTCAGCAACATGGTGGACCAGTATGTGTGAGTATGTGTGCACACGCCTACAGGTACTGACTGATGGGTCTGCCCCATTCAACTTCTGGGTCTCCAAATTGGGCACATGGCCTGAGCTTGCCCTTTATGCCTTGGAGGTGCTGGTCTGCCCTGCAACCAGTGTATTGTCTGAACGTGTGTTTAGCACAGCAGGGGGCGTTACCACAGACAAGCGCAGCCGCCTGTCCACAGCCAATGTGGACAAGCTAACGTTTATTAAAATGAACCAGGCATGGATCCCACAAGACTTGTCTGTACCTTGTGCAGAATAGACATTTAGACCGGCCTCACACAGCCATTGGTATACTTTTTTTTTTAATACGTCTCAATATTTTGGGGGCTACCCCAATTGGATAAAAAAAACAAACAAAAAACAGTGTTGGCTACCTCTTCCTCATCCATCACTACTTCCACCTACTCCACCATGGTCACCACCTCCTTAACCTCTAGGCTCCTACTCCCCATCCACCTCCTCCTCCAATTTTTATTTTTTTTATGTGATTTTAAGTTATTTCCCTATCCACATTTGTTTGCAGGGCACTTGTTCTACTTTTACCCCATTTGCTTCATTTTGCAGCCCTCTAGCCCTTTTCAGGACTTTTTTAGAGCCATTTTTGTGCCCAAAAGTTTTGGTAACTATTGACTTCAATGGGGTTCGGGGTCCGGGGTCAAGTTCGGTGTTGAACTTGAACTTTTTTGCGAAGTTTGGCCGAACCCGACGAACCCGAACATCCAGGTGTTTGCTCAACTCTAGTGATTACTCTTCAGATAAGTGTCACTCATATCATCTGTACTGGTTTTCATCATTTGATGATTTTTATCACAGATATGCCACAGTGCTTGTACTAACAAAATACTCCATGTTACTGTGCCAAAAGTGGCAGTCTCACAATCACTCAAAACTCATGAACCAGGATCATGAAAAAAGTCACTCTTCAATAACATTTTCATTTATTTCTGTACACAGAATGTAGACATAGAGCTAACATTTTGTTTGTTCCTAGCTGATGGAGGCCTTCATTAAACTAATTGAGGACTATTAAGCAACCAGCAGCTGTTGAACAATGAACACAGTCGAAAATTAAAACTTTGTTCAGGTAAATATAATGTATGGCACTTATCATGAAGTGAAGCAGTTAGGACTGTATAACATATAGCACAGCTTAAATATTGTGTTGTTAAGGAGTATATAACATACAGCTTACAGAGTGCAGCAAGCAATCAGAAGTATACACCAAGTACAGTAATCCATGGAGTGTATCATTATATTGATGGCCAGTGCAGAAGTGTTCCGTTATTATAAAAATCAATGGTGTAATGCCTGATGATATTGAAAAAGTAGAAGTAAAGTGTGAGGTGCTGAATTTCTTAAAGAAGTAGGTGTTTCAGCCAGGTTATAAGCAGTGTAGAGCAAATGGTTCTCCATGAGCAGTTCTCACAGGAGTGGCAGAAAGTCAACTCTTTACTTAAGTAGGAACTGGGTGTACAAGGAAAAAAGTTCCAGACAGAATATAAACTGTATAAACTCCAAATTTAATTTTATTTAGACTCTTATCTCATAAAAATCCAAGACTTTTCTGGAGTTCAAAGGGGTTCCCTTAATAATGGTCTGGCACTGTTGAACAAAACGTGAACAAACTGAACAAAACTGAAGGGGTTTTAACGGGCAAATAGCATGATTGCTCCAGATGCCTTTGAAGTCACTTTATGTGTAAGTACTGAAGTCAATCTCTTATTTGCAATATCCCTACACTCTATTTTACATTTTTTAATTACTAATTGTCAAGCTCATTTAAACCATTATTGTTTGTTTTGTACTAGCAAAGATATGTCCAATTAGCTTCTGCTTCATTTAAAGTGACTTTAGGGAAAACTTTATTGAGGAAAGCTGAAATTTAGAATGCTGTATCCCAACACTGTATAGCATATCTAATAAACCTGTGACCACATGGGCATTACTTCATTTCACAGGCGTGAGCATTCATTAGTGTCTTCTGATTGGGTATTAATGTGATTTGATTTTGTGTGTGTTGTATTGTATCTAGAGGTAAAACTTGTTAAGAAAGTGGATACAGAGGGCCAGAACTGATAACTCAAGGATTGGCATAGATTCTTCATGTGAGTGACTGGCATAGGCTCATACCAAAGCACTTGAAACCACTGATAGCTTAAAATTCACCATTGCCCCCATATGAAGGGTTTGGACCATCCAAGGTCATATAATTTAGCTTTTTCAATAGTGACAATAGATAGGGATATTGAAGTGATGTACAGAATTATTGTAAGATATAGGTAGTAGATCAATTTATTTAGCCACTGCTGCAATGCCTTCACCTTTTGCATGCATGTAAATCAAATCAAAAGATTGTTGCTTTATATGCATGCACCAGTACTTTGGTGTGCACATAAAAATATGCAGTGAACTACAGTATATTTATCATGGTCATAGTAACACTTGGGCAGGCTAGGTCTATAGCCATTGGACAAGCAATCCAGGAAAGTGATTGATAAACTAATGAGTGTCAAAACTAACCAGGCAAGAATGGTGACAAACTATGAGCCATAAGCATATTCCAAGGAAGCATCCGTAGTCTTTGCCATGGGTAACTAAAACCAAATGTAAAAAACAGGATGGGGAGTCTGTGATGACAATGAGATTAGTGCAGGTCGAGCTCAAGTGAGGACATGACAAGTAGGGCCAGCAACAAGGTCAATATAACAAAAGAAGGGGGGCGTGGCTGGACGGCAGCGAGGGAAGACGTGTCTCTTCATAGCTCTGGAGCCCTGCTGCATTAACCTAAGGGCATCTGGACAAAACACCACCGAGCTACCACCATCACCTATAAGGACAGACCCCCTTGCTGCGGGCTACATTTTGAGCCCACTCTCGAGAGAACCCGCCGTACACAACCGGGTCTCGCTAATAGCAAGCTGCACGAGGCGCGGGACAAGGAGGTCGGCGCCATCTTGAAGGCCCTATCCTGGCAGACGGCTCACCAGAGACCGCGGAGATCCGGTAAGAAAACAACTCACCTGGGAGTCCCCCCGATATCTGGGACCCCCGTGCTGCCCCTCAAGCTACATCAACCGCCACAGGGCAACCACAGCTAAAACAGGGCGCCCCAGCACTAGCACCAGCTCGAGTCCCACACGCTGACGGATACCCTACCTGTAGTATACCATCCTTACCCTGCCATATACCAAGTAAGGTAGGTCTTGCGGGGAACATCTAGACCCAATATCGCCTCAGAAGATCTCCCAGCCAACAGAGGTCCGCGGTCCGCCAGGGCGATCATCACTAGGCCAGACCGGGGATCCAGTGTGGCCTACTAAAGCTCCAGGTGGCGGCCATATTGCTACTCCCAGGCCGGCCCAATATAGTAACCCCTTCCATCCTTGCTAAGAGGAAGGAACTCAAGGATGCAGCAACTAAGCACCGCTGACCTGGCCTATTGATGATCAAACACAGAACCTAGGACTCATCACACAGCCTGATGAATCACTAAACCAACATCCAACACAGCACTGAACAAATCACCGCCCAAGGGGATTACCACTGTAGCACGAACAACAACTGCGCACATAGTATCTGGATATGACGCGTAAAAGGAAAGACTCCACACAACCCAAAAAGTTGAAAGACTTTTTTACCCCAAACGTAAGAGGCCCTCACCAGGAAGTCAAGGGGGGTAAATCTCCATCCTCTTCACCTGGCTCTGCTTCCACGGCGCCTAGTCCTGCTTCCCAAGGAAGCTCTGAACGTCGCTCTCCGGAGGCATCAACACCGACAACTCGCAGTCCGGCAAAATCCAGACCTAGATTGTCAGAGGACCTATCCCATAACAAGACAAGTCCGCACCAGGACTCATTAGAAGACACCAGAGAATTAAGCGACACCATTAATACTTTTCCCACCTCCAACCAACCCATCTCAGACCCCACATTGAAAGACATGCTAATCTCCCTCCGCAGCTCACTACATGCTGATATGATGGATTGTATGAGGAACTTCAAAGGGGAAATTCAAGAGCTGGGGGGCAGGGTAGATCATGTAGAAAAAAAAATGGGAGAATATGCAACATCTTACAACTCATTAGTGGACTCCCATAATGACCAGACTGACGAGGTGGCATGGCTGAGGTCGAAGGTCGCTCACCTTGAAGACAGATCTCGAAGGAATAACATCAAAATTAGGGGGCTCCCAGAGTCTGTCCAACCAAGCCAACTCCTACAATATGCTAAAGACCTAATGCACGAGTATATGCCAGAGTTGCCCAAATCAGAACTGGTCATAGATAGGATTCACCGACTACCAAAACCCTCCTTCCTACCAGATAACATTCCCCGTGACGTGCTCATGAGGGTCCACTTCTTCCATGTCAAGGAGAACTTTATGGCAGCCTTTCGCAAAACCCTATGCCCTAAGGAGGAGTATTCCACCATTCAACTCTACGCAGACCTCTCGCAGTACACAATGAAAAAACGCAGAGACTTGGTGACTATCACTAAGGCCTTGCGTAACCATAACATAGTCTACAGATGGGGATACCCCTCCAAATTGACTGTCACAAGGGAGGGGGGTACTACCATAATCTCCTCATTGGAGCAAGGGCTTGACCTGCTACGAAAATGGAAAATACTTCCAGAACAGCCCACTGCTGACCCAACACCTCCTACTAAAATAAACTCCCAAGATGAGTGGCAAGTGGTGACACGTAAAAAGCCAAGCAAAAAACATCCAACTCCACCACCTCGGGCCTGATATTCTCACATGTCTAAGCAACTATGTTCAGTGCTGTGGAAATCAGCATTCGCATCATCCTCTCCCCCCCCCCTTCTTCGCTGAGCAGTATGTCTGCCTTCGGATCCATAATGGCTCCTTGTTTTTTACATACATGTTGCATTAGCTGTTTCTTATGTTCCTGTTTCTTTCTCTCCTATACACCACATATATCTGAAAATGTCCCACTGGAATGGACGATCTGGAATCTTGGACTACTCCAATACACTCCCTATCGGGCGGATGAGAACTGGCCTACTTGGAAGGAGATGAGTGCTATTCTTCCATGGGCTAACGGATTTTCGGATACCCCACCATGTCCCCATGGCTCTTAAAGTGCTTTCAATTAATGCCAATGGCTTGAACCATCCGGCCAAAAGGTCATCACTCTGGAAAGAGGCCATCAAGCTTTAAGCAGACGTCTTGTGCGTCCAAGAGACACACTTCCTCTGCTCAAATCCGCCTCAATGTCAACACCACAACTTCCCTCACATATTCCAAGCCTCTGCACCAAAGAAAACTGCAGGAGTTCTCATTGCAATTAAAAACACGGTCTCCTTCCAACTGAAAGACATTATTACAGACAAAGCTGGTAGATATCTGATTCTAATTGGTGCCTTTAATAACAGAACATTCACTATAGTCAACTTGTATGCACCTAACAAACGCCAACTGAGTTTTATGAGGGCTATGTTCAAAAGAGTGAACAAAGTAAAAGAAGGAAGTCTAATCCTATGTGGCGACTTCAACATCACCAATGATTTTGAATTAGACTCCTCAGCAAAAACACACAGACCACCCCCTACAATGCAGCATTTGTTACATAGAGAAGGAGTGTATGATGTTTGGAGGTGTCAACATCCGGGCATGAGAGACTTTACGTTTCATTCCTCCAGACATAATACATACTCACGTATTGATATGTTTATTGTTGATAGAAATGTTTTGACTAAGGTGTCCTTCTCGGCCATCCACGACATCTCATGGTCTGACCATGCTCCTGTCTCCATGGTGGTGGCGGAGGGGAACACCTTAAACCGAGCCTTAAGGTGGCGTGCTAACACGCGTATATTGCAATCCCCGAAATACACAAACATGATCGATGATCATCTTAAAGATTTCTTTGCTAATAATCAGGGATCAGTGGCCAATCCGTGCACACTGTGGTGCGCCCACAAGGCCTTCATTAGGGGTATTCTCCTGCAAATGAGTGCCAGAGATAAAAAGCTCAGAGAGCAAAAACTAGAAGCCATTCTCATGGAAATTAAAACTCTAGAACTCCAAAACATGTCCCACCCAAGCACTGACCTGGCAAACAAACTAACAACGCTACGAACAGACCTTAGGACTTTACTCCTAGATCAATACAGCAAATATGTTGATAGACTCAAGCTCTCCCATTACTCCTCCAATAATCGAGCAGGCAAATTACTGGCTGCAAAATTAAAGGAGAAAAATATCCAAGCCAGGATACCATATCTAAACAACTCAAAAAACCAATCTAAAATATTAGACCCAGACGCCATTGCTGAAGAATTTGCAAAATTCTATTCAACTCTGTACAATTTAAAAGAAGACCCGGACACTACCCAGCCCTCAAACGAACTAATACAAACATTTCTCAAAACTACTAATCTATATTGATTCCCAATTGGAAAAATTGAATTCACCTATAGAAGCATCAGAAATCTTAAAAGTAATTGCTACTCTCCCCCAGGGTAAATCCCCAGGCCCTGATGGGCTCCCCAATGAATACTACAAGTCATTCCGAACAACACTGGCCCCTAGACTAGTGGACACATTTTCCCAAGCTATAAATTCAGAATCCTTCCCATCAGAGATGCTTAAAGCTTATATCATCACTATCCCAAAACCAGGTAAGGATCCTGGCATACCCTCTAGTTATAGACCTATCTCATTACTTAATTCGGACGTAAAATTATACGCAAAGATACTCGTACATAGACTCACGACCATCCTTCCTGGGCTCATCAACCCAGATCAATCTGGTTTCACACCAGGTAGACAGCCCTCTGATGCCACCAGGAGGGTCATAGATGTGGTCCAGCATGTACAGACCTGTCGGACGCCTTCTCTGCTCCTTTCTTTGGATGCGGAGAAGGCGTTCGACAGGATCCATTGGGGATACATGGCACAGGTGCTGACCAAATATGGTCTCAGGGGAAACATTTTGCGGGCCATCCTGGCACTTTACTCTTCCCCATGTGCTCAGGTGTTCACCTCCAGTGCCTTATCCAAATGTTTCAACATCACTAATGGGACGAGACAGGGGTGCCCCCTGTTCCCATCTGTATTTAACCTTCTCATCGAACCTCTCGCAGAACGCATCAGGTCCCACCCATTTATAACTGGCATAAACGTAAACAACACATCTCCCCATCATATAAACCTATTTGCGGATGATATCATCCTCTTCATTTCTGCTCCAGAAACCTCTCTACCCCACGTCCATAATACCCTAGAAGAGTTCAGTCATGTCTCATATTATAAAGTCAACTGTGCCAAATCACTGATATTGGGTAT
>BLSH010153779.1:168828-210823 GCA_018402905.1 Glandirana rugosa
CCCCCCCCCCCCCTCCTACTACGCTTACGACTAAAGGTGTCGTGACTTGTATCAACGAATCTGTACACTCTTATAGTCCGGACTCCACCACCTCAACCTACAAAAAACGAAAAATGCACAGTGGTGAACGGTGAGTAGAACCCTCAAATAAAATCATCCTCCACAACCCAGTCGTCACCCGACAAGACCTTCATAAAAGGTAAAAGCATCGTCCAGTTCGGGAACGAGGTTACTCCTCTAATACCATCATGGGGGGAGGGAACACTGTCAGTTAAACCTCCCCATAGGGGTAGACATCTGATACAATACCAATGCGTTCCGGAATCACTATCAGTGGTTCAGAGACGCAAAAAAGTAACACATGACGCTCTCTTGACCTGCTACGAAAATGGAAAATACTTCCAGAACAGCCCACTGCTGACCCAACACCTCCTACTAAAATAAACTCCCAAGATGAGTGGCAAGTGGTGACACGTAAAAAGCAAAAAACATCCAACTCCACCACCTCAGGCCTGATATTCTCACATGTCTAAGCAACTATGTTCAGTGCTGTGGAAATCAGCATTCGCATCATCCTCCCCCCCCCCCCCTTCTTCGCTGAGCAGTACGTCTGCCTTCGGATCCATAATGGCTCCTTGTTTTTTACATACATGTTGCATTAACTGTTTCTTATGTTCCTGTTTCTTTCTCTCCTATACGCCACATATATCTGAAAATGTCCCACTGGAATGGACGATCTGAAATCTTGGACTACTCCAATATGCTCCATATCGGGCGGATGAGAACTGGCCTACTTGGAAGGAGGTGAGTGCTATTCTTCCATGGGCTAACGGATTTTCGGATACCCCACTATGTCCCCATGGCTCTTAATGTGCTTTCAATTAATGCCAATGGCTTGAACCATCCGGCACCAAAGAAAACTGCAGGAGTTCTCATTGCAATTAAAAACACTGTCTCCTTCCAACTGAAAGACATTATTACAGACAAAGCTGGTAGATATCTGATTCTAATTGGTGCCTTTAATAACAGAACATTCACAATAGTCAACTTGTATGCACCTAACAAACGCCAACTGAGTTTTTTGAGGGCTATGTTCAAAAGAGTGAACAAAGTAAAAGAAGGAAGTCTAATCCTATGTGGCGACTTCAACATCACCAATGATTTTGAATTAGACTCCTCAGCAAAAACACACAGACCACCCCCTACAATGCAGCATTTGTTACATAGAGAAGGAGTGTATGATGTTTGGAGGTGTCAACATCCGGGCATGAGAGACTTTACGTTTCATTCCTCCAGACATAATACATACACACGTATTGATATGTTTATTGTTGATAGAAATGTTTTGACTAAGGTGTCCTCCTCGGCCATCCATGACATCTCATGGTCTGACCATGCTCCTGTCTCCATGGTGGTGGCGGAGGGGAACACCTTGAACCGAGCCTTAAGGTGGCGTGCTAACACGCGTATATTGCAATCCCCAAAATACACAAACATGATCGATGATCATCTTAAAGATTTCTTTGCTAACATTCAGGGATCAGTGGCCAATCCGTGCAAACTGTGGTGCGCCCACAAGGCCTTCATTAGGGGTATTCTCCTGCAAATGAGTGCCAAAGATAAAAAGCTCAGAGAGCAAAAACTAGAAGCCATTCTCATGGAAATTAAAACTCTAGAACTCCAAAACATGTCCCACCCAAGCACTGACCTGGCAAACGAACTAACAACGCTACGAACAGACCTTAGGACTTTACTCCTAGATCAATACAGCAAATATGTTGATAGACTCAAGCTCTCCCATTACTCCTCCAATAATCAAGCAGGCAAATTACTGGCTGCAAAATTAAAGGAGAAAAATATCCAAGCCAGGATACCATATCTAAACAACTCAAAAAAACAATCTAAAATATTAGACCCAGACGCCATTGCTGAAGAATTTGCAAAATTCTATTCAACTCTGTACAACCTAAAAGAAGACCCGGACACTACCCAGCCCTCAAACGAACTAATACAAACATTTCTCAACACTATTAATCTACCGGTTATATCAGAGTCCCAATTGGAAAAATTGAATTCACCTATAGAAGTATCAGAAATCTTAAAAGTAATTGCTACTCTCCCCCAGGGTAAATCCACAGGCCCTGATGGGCTCCCCAACGAATACTACAAGTAATTCCGAACAACACTGGCCCCTAGACTAGTGGACACATTTTCCCAAGCTATAAATTCAGAATCCTTCCCATCAGAGATGCTTAAAGCTTATATCATCACTATCCCAAAACCAGGTAAGGATCCTGGCATACCCTCTAGTTATAGGCCTATCTCATTACTTAATTTGGACGTAAAATTATACGCAAAGATACTCGCACATAGACTCACGACCATCCTTCCTGGGCTCATCAACCCAGATCAATCTGGTTTCACACCAGGTAGACAGCCCTCTGATGATACCAGGAGGGTCATAGATGTGGTCCAGCATGTACGGACCTGTCGCACGCCTTCTCTGCTCCTTTCTTTGGATGCGGAGAAGGCGTTCGACAGGATCCATTGGGGATACATGGCACAGGTGCTGACCAAATATGGTCTCAGGGGAAACATTTTTCGGGCCATCCTGGCACTTTACTCTTCCCCATGTGCTCAGGTGTTCACTTCCAGTGCCTTATCCAAATGTTTCAACATCACTAACGGGACGAGACAGGGGTGCCCCCTGTCCCCATCTGTATTTAACCTTCTCATCGAACCTCTCGCAGAACGCATCAGGTTCCACCCATTTATAAATGGCATAAACGTAAACAACACATCTCCCCATCATATAAACCTATTTGCGGATGATATCATCCTCTTCATTTCTGCTCCAGAAACCTCTCTACCCCATGTCCACAATACCCTAGAAGAGTTCAGTCATGTCTCATATTATAAAGTTAACTGTGCCAAATCACTGATATTGGGTAAAAAAATACCTCCACGGCTCCAACTAAAACTCAAATCTTCATTCCCGTACTCCTGGACAAAGCACAAGGTCCCCTACTTAGGCATTCAAATTACAGATGACCCCTCCAAGCTAACAGAAGCTAATTTCCCTCCTCTAATTGACAAAATAACTAAAGAACTGGATAAATATGCAAAATCAGAACTATCATGGATAGGGCGGTTGGCATCATTCAAGATGCTAATATTACCACAGATACTATACTTGTTCCGCACACTGCCTATACCACTCAAATCAAATTACCTGAAGGCATTAGACAGCCTCCTGAAAAAATACGTATGGCTATCCAAACGCCCCAGATGCACCAAGGCTATATTAATTAAAAATAGAACAGCGGGAGGGATGGGGTACACTGAGATCGGAGACTACTACCATGCATCACTACTTACTCAGCTCCGCTCATGGTTTAACCAATCTGACCCCACTCCGTGGAGGGCTGTAGAACAGGAGATGATTCCATCAGAAAATCTCATAACCTTCTTACTGTCGGACACATGGAAACCTCACCCCATACACCGACTCCCACTAACCCTACAAACCTCAATCTCTGCATGGAGACGACTCCAAGGATTGAAGGCCCCCTCATGCCAAATGAAGGAAATCCCTATTCCCATAGAAACTGTATCAGAATTAATACCCAATCTAAACCTCTCAAAGTGGATCACACGGGGACTCACCCATATCTCCCAACTTTACAACAAAGACAAACTAAAACCCTTTAGAGACCTTGTTCTACAGTTTGCTCTTCCAGAATCAGAATACTACCCCTATAATCAAATCTCACATTTCCTCAAGTCCCTAAAAACACCCATCATCTATCTCCATAAGGAAGCTTGGGAATTTTTTACTGCTTCTACCCCCAAAGGGAAAGGGATATCCCTGTTCTATAACCTACCTCATCAAAAATTGTCCTTTACTAAATCCACGCACCACTTGAAGTGGGAATCCGAACTGGACCGCTCGTTCACCCCCTGCCAGTGGAGAAGGGCCGTTGTAACGACTTATAAATCTTCAAAATGCATTGGTCACTGGGAATCATACCAAAAATTAACCCTGAGGTGGTATCTCACCCCCCTTAGGGTATCCAAGTTCTCCAACAGTGGCTCCCCTCTCTGCTGGAGGGGATGTGGGGAAATCGGTAACATCATGTACATTTTTTGGAGGTGTAAAAGTCTTACCAGCTATTGGAACAGTATCTTTAGGAAAATCTCCGCCATCTCAGGATGCCTAACAAAACCTGACCCAGCCTTGGCTCTACTGGGGCTGGGTATAGAGCGTTTCCCCCCAGATTTCCATGCTGTTATCACACACATATTCCTTGCAGCTAAAACAGTAATCACTAGAAACTGGAAAACGGACAACACCTTAAATATCTCAGAAGCAATAACCTTAGTCCACACCCACTATAAGTATGAATCATTATTGATCAATGACTTGGAAAAGCGCAAAATCTTTAACACACACAGGGAAATCTGGAGGGAGCAGCTCATAACTCTATGATGTTTTCACATGTGATCCAATTAGTCCTATACCAGCTATAAGAATCCATCGTTCTTTCCTTTACATTATTGCATATGGCATACTTCTTTCAATATTTCACTATTGCCCCCCCCCCCTGTTTCTCCCCCTCTCCTATTCCTGATACCTCTTCTCTACCTACACAATTGTATGGTCAGCTTGTTACTGAAACTTTGGTATGCAACATCCTGGCATTTTAACTTTGCTAAGAACATGACCTACACAATGTCTATACGAATTTGGTAGATTACTTATTCCCGAAGTTTGTACTTTTATATTCTTGTATTTCTGTATTCTGGTATTTCCACAAAGTTATACTTAATACTCTACACTTAATACTTTTATACTCTGTATTGTTGTACTTTTTACTTGAAAAAACCTAATAAAAACCAATGTTTTAAAAAAATGTAACAAAAGAAAACAATCACACTCAGGGGTGTGTAGTAATGCTAAAACAGCTGACCAGATTAATCTTATCCTAAAAAGGAATCCAGGCTGATCAGAAGTCAAGCTGATGCTTCTGAAATGAAGAAGTACCATTACGCTCCAGGTGTATTCACACATAGAATGATTAAAATAATGGAGTCACATGTACTTGGCAATAGGAGGATGACCTACAATGCAGGAAGACATAAAAGGCAGTCTGGGAGAATACAATACAATCAGTGACATGCATTCAGCAGTATAAGGTGAAGGAAAATCAGTAGCAGAAGATGGGACTGCCATCAGGGGAGGACAGTCGATACAGATGTACAGGGCCCAGAGCCTGAGGGGTCTGGCATGGCCAGGAGAAGGCAGGAATGGGTGAAGGGGAGCCGTGTTGTGAAATACAGAAATGATCTTGGCAGCTTCTGCAGCTCTGTGTCAGTGAGCTCAGACATTGAGCTCTTTACTGCCACCTCTGGCATACATATAGTGTGAACGGCTGCAGCTTTTATGTGTCTAAGCATCATGGGACTAGGTAAGAAGACCTCATTTACAATTAGGGGCTGTGAAGGAAAGGATGGGGCTGTTTGTGTACATAGCTTTGTGTGTTTACAGATTTGTGTATGTGGGGGCTGACATATATACAGGTGTGAGGGGGGCTGACATATATACAGGTGTGAGGAGGGGGGGCTAAGTGCTTACAGGTGGGGTGACCAGTGTGCAGATTCAGTGGGATGGCCCATGGGCAGGTCCTGGGGAGTGTTGGTGGTCAGGCTCGGGGGGGGGGGGGCAGGCCTAAAGTTGTGTAAGGGGCCCAAAAATTTCTGATGTCTGCCCTGCGTGGGAGTAACCTACCACAGAGAAAACATAATAGAATCTATCAAGAGGATGCACCAAAAGGGATTGTTCTACAGACAATCACTTAGGGACAGATTGTGCCATAGACAGTAAACCCAACATTGTCTGTTAGCCACCCATCAGAATGAACACAGTACAAGTAGGTCCCAAATAGTTAGGGAAAAACATAGTTCATAGACTGGTAGATCTGAACAGGATGGATACAATCACATAATGCAAAACAAAATGAGCCTGGCTGCATGTGGCATACAGACATGGAACTAGGAATAAAGAAAGGTTGCTGTCAAGAAGGCAAGTCTGGAGAGCAGGAACTATGAGACATACAAAATAGCTGTAACAATAGTAGATCAGAAAAGCAGAAACTAGTAGTTAAGCCAAGCTATTACTAGTGTAGTGCTGCCCTCTTGAGGGTTGCTTGTGAAATCAATTCCCCCTTGGTCCTTCCCACTTTGAGAGCCTCCACCACTCCTGACGCTCTGGGTTCACTCATTTTCTTGCAAAGTTATAAAGTCTTAACACTTTAAATAGTAATAGAAACCACACCTGAATCTGCGTCTAATGGATTTAATTATATGAGCTAGTGCTGTAGTTCTCAAAAATAAACGTGTCACTTAAAGAAACAGAAGATGGTTTACTCGACAACAAAGGATATTAAAGTGACAATTCAGATCAACACTTTTGACATTAAATGATGAAAGAATAAATTAATAAATGTATTCACCACTCTTTTCACTCTTGAATAATAACAACAACAGGGAAAAATATTAATATACTGTATATTCAAAAAGTCCTCCAACAGAGCTTAATCAAATATCTGGCGGTCAGAGAAATATTGTGACAGATGAGACATAAATGAATACTATGAGTAGAAAATAATCTAGAACTCACTGTATTATTGTAACAAATTTAAGCAAATGACTCTCAGATATATTTATACTGCTCAATGGAAATTAGCCAAAATTATTATAACTTTATAATGATTCAGATGTATGGAAACACAAACAGAATTAACCACAGCAATTGTTTAACTGAATTCTCCTGCTCTTCAGAGAGTTCCTTTGAAGAACTGACTTTGAATATGGTCAAGTGAGAAATGGCAACTGCAATAGTAATAATCTTGATGATAGAGTTCAGTCTAGTCTTCTGCCGGCTATGGTTAATTCTAAAGTTAGGTACTTAAATTAAGGTGTTCACTAATCCTTGGGACAAGGCACAAATAGGCACAGCTGGTTGAACTTTAGAAGAAAGGCCTTGTAATGGCTACTGACTCCAATATACACTATCTATAAAGGTGGGCCTGTGCACAGGTTATTGTATTCCACTGAA
This sequence comes from Glandirana rugosa, assembly GCA_018402905.1. Taxonomy (NCBI): domain Eukaryota; kingdom Metazoa; phylum Chordata; class Amphibia; order Anura; family Ranidae; genus Glandirana; species Glandirana rugosa. Next base: position 175,946 of record BLSH010153779.1, read on the forward strand.
GGGAGCTGAGTCTGCACTGACAGAAGAAGTATAGAAACAACTGAGTATACTCAGAGATATGCTTCCGCCTGCTCACCACACCTAGACGCTACACTAGGATTCAGCACAGAATTATATATATATAAGCAAATAAAACATATAAATTGCCACGCTGGGTGATTAATATAGTAAAAAGCACATCATATAGCAAACAAAAGTCCAAAGTCAAGTTGAATTGTGCATGCAAATGTCTTTCAAAGTATCCAAAGCAAGTAATGACCAAACACCCAGGTGCACCTTACACCGTGTGTAGGCAAGATATGCTCTTACCAAATTCCAAGACTCCACGTTATGGGAGTCTGAAAAGGCATGGATTCACAACTCATAGCCGATCCACTCACAGGGAAGAAGGAGGGATGGTATCATGGATGGTTCCACTAAATGTGAAGTATTTCTCATAAGCACCGTAAAAGGAAGAAAACACACATAGCGTAAAACCATATGGTGATTTATTAAAAGAAAGTGTTGCTAACAACTTACACAAGTCCAGTGTAAAAAAGCATGTAGATATAAAATTTCAGACTGGCATCCATCAATCAGAAATCCAAATGGTGTGGTATCAATGGACATAGACTCCGCCCAAATATATATATAAAAGCAATAATCAAAAGTGTAAGTCAAACACAGGACAGATTGAGGAACACCTTAAAAGGGATGATAATGTGTCTAAATAACATACTGTATATTGTAGTAAACAAATATGTTATGTTAAACCACAATGACAGTTGCAGGGTTACCCAGAAAGGCAATGTAAAGAATAATAATAATTTACTGAAGGCATTACCCTATAGCAACCAGTCATAGTCAATCATTCTATTATGAGACTTTAGTAGACTGAAATTCAACTGGATGACATACTTTGCATATAGTTATCTCTTACTACTGCACTGCTGCATGAAGCAATATGTAATTTAGAACCCAAAAGTGCTAATTGAATAGGCATTGTATACTGCAGTGACCCACAGCAACCAATTATATGCAATCTTTTCACTGTTCTAATTACAGTAAATGGAAAATTACTAGTTTTGATGGATTATTACGCTTTTACTTGCCACTGCTGTACCAAATAAGTCTACATATTCATATAAGGAAATGAGAAGTTCCTCCTATGATTGGCAAACACTCTTAAAAAAAAGCATCAACTTACTGTTGGCAGCCAGTCAGAATCTGTTTGTTGTTCCCTAGGGCAATTTACAAAATGCAAACTAACTTATGATTAGTGTTGAGTGAACCCAGACTGTAACGTTCGGGTCTGTACCGAACTTTGGGGTGTCCGGGACCCGGACTCGAACCCGGACATTTCAAAAAACGTCAGGTTCGGGTTCTGGGTTCTGGTAATTGATCACGCATGTTGAATATCTACAGGGCATCCAAGCGTTTCACTGGTTTGCCCTTAGAAGCCATCACAGCCATGCCTGCTAATGGCATGGCTGTGAATGGCCAGTGCATCATGTGACTCAGCCTCTTTATAAGCTGGAGTCACTTGATGCTTCAGTCACATGTAGAGTTGAGCGAATACCTGGACGTTCGAGTTCAGAGGGTCCGAACGAACTTTGGGAAAAAGTCTGGGTTCGGCACCGAACGTTGCCCGAACTTTATCCCGGACCCCGAACCTCATTGAAGTCAATGGGGACCCGAACTTTTATGCACAAAAATGGCTGTAACAAAGTCCTGGCAAGTGCTAGAGGGCTGCAGAAGTAAGTCAAATGGGGGTAAGAGTAGGGCAAGTGCCCTACAAAAAAATGAGGATAGGGAAAATAAATTAAAATCAAATAAAAAAAATGGGAAGGGGGGGTGGATGTGTAGTAGGAGCCTAGAGGTTGACTGGGCCGTGACTGTGGCAGTGTAGGTGGAAGTGGCGGTGGTCGAGGAGGTGGAGGAGGTAGCCAACACTGTTTTTTTTTTTTATAATCGGGGTAGCCCCCAAAATATTGAGGCCTATTCAAAAAAACAAGTATACGAATGGCTGTGTGAGTCCGGTCTAAATGTTTATTCTGCACAAGGTACAGACAAGTCTTGTGGGATCCATGCCTGGTTCATTTTAATAAAGGTTAGCTTGTTCACGTTGGCTGTTGACAGGCAGCTGCGCTTGTCTGTGATAACGCCCCCTGCCATGCTAAACACACGTTCAGACAATGCACTGGCAGCAGGGCAGGCCAGCACCTCCAAGGCATAAAGGGCAAGCTCAGGCCATGTGGCTAATTTGGAGACCCAGAAGTTGAATGGGGCAGACCCATCAGTCAGTACGTGTAGGCGTGTGCACACATACTCTTGCACCATGTTGCTAAAATGCTGTCTCCTGCTAAGACGTTGTCTATCCACTGGTGGTGCTGTTTGTTGTGGCGGGCTGCTGACAAAGCTTTGCCACATTTAGGCCATGCTAACCCTGCCTTCTGAGGTGCTGGCGGTGGCACAGCTGCATTGGTGGCCTCTTCTTCCTCCTCCTCCTCCTCCTCTGCCTTCACCTTGTGCTTCCACTGAGCCCCCGGTGTCATTTGGGAATGCCCTCAGCAGCGCCTCTACCAGTGTGCGCTTGTAGTCGCGCATCTTCCTCTCACGCTCCAGTGAGGGAATTAAGGACGGCACGTTGTCCTTGTAACAAGGATCCAGCAGGGTGGCCACCCAGTAATCAGAAGAAGTTACAATGTGGGCAACTCGGCTGTCATTGCACAGGCACTGCAGCATGTAGTCGGCCATGTGTGCCAGGCTGAACAGAGGCAAAGACAAGCTGTCGTCTGTGGGAGGTATATCATCTGTGTCCTCTGTATCCCCCCAGTCACGCTCCAGTGATGCCCACGAGCTGTGTTGGGTGCCACTCTGCTGCGATTCCTCCTCCTCCTCATCTTCCTCGCCCTCCTCGTCCTCCAGAACTGTGCCCTGGCTTGAATATTTTTGACCTGGTCTATGCTGGTGCAGGAACCCACCTCCGAGCCACTTGCGAATGACTGGCCTGATAACCGTGGAAATGACCCCTCTTCCTCCTCAACCTCCTGTGCCACATCCTCTTCCATCATGGCCCGAAGTGTTTTTTCAAGGAGATATAGAAGTGGTAGAGTAACGCTGAGAACAGCGTCATTGGCACTGGCCATGTTGGTGGAGTACTCAAAACACTGCAATATGCTACACAGGTCTCGCATGGAGGCCCACTCGTTGGTGGTGAAGTGTTGCTGTTCCGCAGAGCGACTGACCCAAGCGTGCTGCAGCTGAAACTCCACTATTGCCTGCTGCTGCTCGCACAGTCTCTCCGGCATGTGCAAGGTGGAGTTCCCCCTTGTGGGCACGTTGCATATGAGGCGGTGAGCGGGAAGGCCGAAGTTCCGCTGCAGCGCAAACAGGCGAGCAGCAGCAGGGTGAAAACGCAGAAAATGCGCACAGACGGCCCGCACTTTATGCAGCAGCTCTGACTTATCCGGGTAGTTTTTTAGAAAATTCTGTACCACCAAATTCAGCACATGCACCAGGCAAGGGATGTGCATCAAACCGGCTCCACTACAAGATTTCGGCCATTGTCGCACACCACAAGGCCGGGCTTGAGACTCAGTGGCAACAACCACTCATTGGTCTGTTGTTCAATGCCCGTCCACAGCTCCTGCACAGTGTGGGGTTTATCCCCCAAACATATCAGTTTTAAAACAGCCTGCTGTTGTATCCCCTTGGATGTGCTGATGTTGGTGGTGAAGGTGTTACGCTGAGAGGATTAGTAGGTGGTCGAGGAGAAGGAAGCGCAGTAGGAGGAGGAGGCAACAGGAGGCAAAGAGAAATGCCCTGCAATCCTCGGTGGTGGAAGGACATGCGCCAAATGGCTAGCCGGCTCAGGCCCACCCGCCACTACATTTGCCCAGTGTGCAGTTAGCGAGAAATAGCATCCCTGCCCGTGCTTACTGGTCCATGTATCAGTGGTTATGTGGACCTTGCCACAGATGGCGTTGCGCAGTGCACACTTGATCTTGTCCCCGACTTGTTTGTGCAGGGAAGGGATGGCTTGCCTGGAAAAGTAGTGGCAGCTGGATTTTGAGGTAATTATTCCAATGCAGCTTGTGCCTTGAATTTAGATGCCTGGTCATGGGGGTTGTGCTCAGGTTGAGAACATTTATGTTAATACTAGTGCTAATTCAGAAGGTCAAAGGCACCTTCATCCCTAAAAAAATCGGAATAAACAAATATAGAGAAATGGGATTTTTATGGTGCCAACACACAACGATACAGAATTAAATTTTAAATATATAAACTTTTATTGTATCATATAAAAGATATAAAAAGGAGTTCCAAAGATATGCAATCCATCGCATGTGGTTTTCAATACCACCACTGGAATAAAGTTGAATGGTATACTCTAAGTTTTATCTCATTGCCTGTATGTTCAACATGTTTTGCAGTTCTTTGCTTCATCAGGAACTTTTTATAGGTGTAGATAAATTCTGAATAGACAACAAACACATTAATTATACAGCAGTATCAACACAGTGCACTAGCAATACATGGACAAAATATTTTTTTTCAAATTGTACCAGAAGAACCATATGCTCCTTAAACTTATTATAATAACTTTTTTTTGATTTACCTGGTTAACAACCTCAGGATGAGAACATTTATGCCCCGGCTCAGGCTATCATTGCACAGCTTGCAAACCACTTGTGTCTTGTCGTCAGCACATTGTCTGAAGAACTGCCACACGGGGGAACGAATTTGAGCTGCCTTTGGTGTGCTAGGTCCCTGGGTGCGGTGGGTAGTAGCAGGCATACTGTCTAGGGGACGCTCGCTCCGCTTTTGCATCCTGCTTCCTCTTTTGCTGTGTTGGTGCCTCTGTGCGACCACCACCTCTTCCTCCAAACTGCACACGTCACTTGCATGACCCTCATTCCATGTGGGGTCTAGGACCTCATCATCCTCCACATCATCTTCCACCCACCCTTCACCACTGCCCTCCTTGTCAGTCTGCACACTGAGGCAAGCTGCAGCAGTTGGCACCTGTGTTTCGTTATCATCAGAGATGTGCTGCGCTGGTGTTTCCATGTCCTCATCCTGCAACAGAAGTGGTTGGGCATCGGTGCACTCAATGTCTTCCACTTCTGGGGCAGAGCTATATGGATGGCCCACGGAAAGCACACCAGGAGAGTCATCAAAAAGCATAAGAGTCTCTTGCAGGACTTGGGGCTAAGACTGCTTGGCTAATTTACAAGGGGCTGAGGTGAAAGACAGATGGGCATGGGGTTCAGGTGCCAACTCTGAGCTTTCATCAAGGGACCGGGAGGGAGACAATGTGAAGGAACTGGAGGCATTGTCAGACACCCAATCTACTATCGCCTGTACTTGTTCTGGCCTCACCAATCGTTGAGGGGCATTCGGGCCTGCCATATACCGGTGAAGGTTCTGTTGGCTACCTGAGGAAGGTGTTTCCAGGTTGAAAAAGCGGAGCGAGCGTCCCCTAGACAGTATGCCTGCTACTACCCACCGCACTCAAGGACCTAGCACACCAAAGGCAGCTCAAAGGCGTTCCCCCGTGTGGCAGTTCTTCAGACAATGTGCTCAAAACAAGACACGAGTGGTTTGCAAGCTGTGCAATGATAGCCTGAGCTGGGGCATAAATGTTCTGAAACTGAGCACAACCCCCATGACCAGGCATCTAAATCCAAGGCCCAAGCTGCATTGGAATAATTACTTCAAAATCCAAGAAAGGTCTCGGCTTCCTCCTGCTTCCTCTTCTGCTGCTGCCTCGGCCTCTTCCTCCACCTCTACAGTGACAGTGTCACCTGCCACCCAGCAAAAAGACGATATGACAGCAATGCCACCATGTCCACCACCGTCCCCAAGTATTTCCACATCATGGTCCCATGGAAGCTTACAGCTCTCCATCTCCCAAACACTGGAGAGAAAGAGGAAGTACCCCCCTACCCACCCGCGATCCCTGGCCCTGAATGCCAGCATTTCAAAATTCCTGGCCTTTGAAATGCTGTCATTCTGTCTGGTGGACACGGACGGTTTCAAAAACCTGATGGCGGTGGCTGTCCCACAGTACGTGATTCCCAGCCGCCACTACTTTTCCAGGCGAGCCATCCCTTCCCTGCTCAAACAAGTCGGGGACAAGATCAAGTGTGCACTGCGCAACGCCATCTGTGGCAAGGTCCACATAACCACTGATACCTGGATCAGTAAGCTCGGGCAGTGACGCTATTTCTCGCTAACTGCACACTGGGCAAATGTAGTGGCGGGTGGGCCTGAGCTGTCTAACCATTTGGCGCATGTCCTTCCCCCACCAAGGATTGCAGGGCATTTCTCTTTGCCTCCTGTTGCCTCCTCCTACTACTGCGCTTCCTCCTCCTCTACCACCTCCTCATGCGCTCAGCGTAACACCTTCACCCCCAACATCAGCACATCCAGGGGGAAACGACAGCAGGCTGTTTTAAAACTGATATGTTTGGGGGATAAACCCCACACTGGGCAGGAACTGTGGATGGGCTTTGAACAACAGACCAATGAGTGGTTGTTGCCACTGAGCCTCAAACCTGGCCTGGTGATGTGCGACAATGGCCGAAATCTCATAGCGGCTCTGGGCCTAGCCTTGCCTGGCGCATGTGCTGAATTTGGTGGTACAGAATTTTCTAAAAAACTACCCGGATATGTCAGAGCTTCTGCAGAAAGTGCGGGCAATCTGTGCGCACTTTCGGCGTTCTCACCCTGCTGCTGCTCGCCTGTCTGCGCTGCAGCGGAACTTCGGCCTTCCCGCTCACCGCCTCATATGCGACGTGCCTACAAGGTGAAACTCCACCTTGCACATGCTGGAGAGATTGTGCGAGCAGCAGCAGGCAATAGTGGAGCTTCAGCTGCAGCACGCACGGGTCAGTCGCTCTGCGGAACAGCAACACTTTACCACCAACAATGGGCCTCCATGTGAGACCTGTGTTAACCTGTGTAGCGTATTGCGTATTGCGGTGTTTTGAGTATTCCACCAACATGGCCAGTGCAGATGACGCTGTTCTCAGCATTACTATCCCACTTCTATGTCTCCTTGAAAAAAACACTTCGGGCCATGATGGAAGAGGATGTGGCACAGGAGGATGAGGAGGAGGAGGAGGAGGAAGAGGGGTCATTTCCACGGTTATCAGGCCAGTCATTCGCAAGTGGCTCGGAGGGTGGGTTCCTGCACCAGCATAGGCCAGGTCAAAAATATTCAAGCCAGGGCACAGTTCTGGAGGACGAGGAGGATGAGGAAGATCATGAGGAGGAAGAGGAGGAGGAACCGCAGTGGGGTGGCACCCAACGCAGCTCGTGGGCATCGCTGGAGTGTGGCTGGGGGGATACAGAGGACACAGGTGATATACCTCCCACAGAGGACAGCTTGTCTTTGCCTCTGGGCAGCCTGGCACACATGGCCGACTACATGCCTGCGCAACGACAGCCGAGTTGCCCACATTGTAACATGTGCCGATTACTGTGTGGCTACCCTGCTGGATCCCCGTTACAAGGACAATGTGCCGTCTTTAATTCCCTCACTGGATCGTGAGAGGAAGATGTGTGACTACAAGCTCACACTGGTAGACGCGCTGCTGAGGGCATTCCCAAATGACACCGGGGGCTCAGTGGAAGCACAAGGCGAAATCAGGGGAGGAGGAGGAAGAGGCCGCCAACACAGCTGTGGCACCACCAGCACCTCAGAAGGCAGGGTTAGCATGACCGAAATGTGGCAAAACTTTGTCAGCAGCCCACCACAACAAACAGCACCACCAGCCGATAGGCAACGTCTTAGCAGGAGGCAGCATTTCATCAACATGGTGCAAGAGTATGTGTGCACATGCCTACACGTACTGACTGATGCATCTGCTCCATTCAACTTCTGGGTCTCCAAATTGGCCACATGGCCTAAGCTTACCCTTTATGCCTTGGAGGTGCTGGCCTGCCCTGCAGCCAGTGCATTGTCTGAACGTGTGTTTAGCGCGGCAGGGGGCGTTATCACCGACAAGCGCAGCCGCCTGTCCACTGCCAACGTGGACAAGCTAACCTTTATTAAAATGGATCTTAGAATGGATCCCAAAAGACTTGTCTGTACCTTGTGCAGAATAGACATTTAGACCGGATTCACACAGCCATTCGTGTACTTGTTTTTTTTTATATGCCTCAATATTTTGGGGGCTACCCCAATTATAAAAAAAAAAAACAGTTTTGGCTACCTCCTCCTACTCCTCCACCACCGCCACTTCCACCTACACTGCCACGGTCATGGCCTAGTCAACCTCTAGGCTCCTATTCCACATCCACCCACCATCCCATTTTTTTTTTTATTTGGTTTTAATTTATTTTCCCTATCCCCATTTTTTTGTAGGGCACCTGCCCTACTCTTACCCCCATTTTACTTCCTTTTGCATTCCTCTAGCACTTGCCAGGACTTTGTTACAGCCATTTTTGTGCCTAAAAGTTTGGGTCCCCATTGACTTCAATGGGGTTTGGGGTCCGGGATAAAGTTCGGGTAACGTTCGGTACCGAACCCGGACTTTTTCCCTAAGTTCGGTCGGACCCACCGAACCCGAACATCGGGGGGTTCGATCAACTCTACTTATGATTTGTTTCCACTGCAACATTGTTTATTTAACTAGTAATAGTTTATGCCCAGTAAACTGATTTAAAGGAAACCTATAATTTGCCATTGCTGATCTCTCTTTCAGAAAATACAATGCTATTGGCAGTCATGCTGATCCATGGGTTTCAATACTATTTGAGTCATTGACAAGTACTGTATACAGATCAGGAGTTATGACTTTACTTTGACTTTCCTATCTCTATACGGTTTATATCCCCTCCAATGTTATTTGTACCTACAGGTAAGCCTATAATATGACTTACCTTTGGTTAAAATGAATATCTCCTAAACCTGTATGGTTTAGGAGATATTCCCCCTGCAAGCAGACGCTGACATCAGTGGTGAATGCACAGTGATGACCTGGTGAAAGCCCTGCACATAACGCCGGACCTTGCCGGAAAGACGGACTCCCGCACTCACATCGCCGGAGCCGCGTACAGCAACATCTGAGGGAAGATGTCCGCTCCCCCAGAGGGGACCAAGCAGCGCTGACGGATATTCGTTCTAAGGTGAGTGTTTCATAATGAGCTAGTAAGTGGAGAATACTAGCTCATTATGCCTTTGTCTTGCAGATTTTGTTTTTTGTTCCCTTGGGATACAACTGCTTTAATGACTTAATTTTACTAAACCCAGAGACAAGCATTTTCAGCTCTCTGCAGTATCCTTAGTTCAGCCATACTTTTAGGTTGGTTTCACACTGCAGCTTGCTCCGGCTCACAGCAGGGGTCCGGTGCGTCCCTGCTCATCGTTTCAGGTCCAATTTCAGCCCAATTTTTGGCTTGAATTCAGACCTGAAATGGCCCAAAAGACGCACAGGACCCCTGTGCAAATTCGCACAGGAGCTACTGCAAAGATGTATGAACCAGCTCTGTAGAGAACCAGTCACAATCGCCCGCTGTTGCGAATTGGATGTGTGGAATCTGCATCCAATTCACACTAATGTGAACCCAGACTAAAGTTTAAAGAGTAACTCCACTTTCGTTAGGAAAATAGCAAATAAAGAAAACATAATATAATGTATACAATTGTGATTCAAATCATATTGTAATTGAATGTTTTTAAAAATGACCTTTCCTTTTTAATCTGCAACTCTGCAAAATGGCTATCTGGAGGTGTTCTGTACACAAAATGTGTACAGAACGCCCTCCAGAAACATAATTTCCTACTTATGTGATTGGCTCATCAATTTTTCCTGAAGTCTGCACTAACAAGTCAGATTTCAGGCATCCCCTGCAACAAAAATGTCATTTTTGGTGAGATACCGCCAAATAGGAAATCATGTCTAAAGGGTCAGGCTCTGCAGTTTCCTTCATTAGTGCCCTGCAGGTGCACAGCTGATTGATAATTATGAAACTACTCCCATTAGATTCACTTACCACACGGAGACATGGAGGGGTTTCTTCAAAATAACAAAAGGTATGAATCTGCAACAAAGTTTGTTAAAATCCTTGCAATGTACATAGATCACCCAGAGGGGAAGTTTTTTTCTCAACAAAAGTGGAGTTACTCTATAAGTTTATTTAAGTTTATTGTGTTTAAATCTATAGTCCTCTGCCCCCAATACCCCCGCATTGGTAATCTTCATATGCTGTGGAAGTTAACACAAGCCATTGGATTAGTTTTAGGCACTCATCAAGAATGTCAACTATGCCCTGTCTTTTTATTTTTTTTAACCACTTGCCGACCGCCGATCGGCATCTGACGGCGGCAAAGTGGCTCGTTCGCGCAAATCGCCGTCATACGACGGCGGCTGCGGGAACGAGTTTAGTGAGCGCGCGCGCGCCGCCGGAGGTGCGCCCGCGCGCTCACTGTGTCCAGGGGGGGCCAGGGAGTGGGTGCGGCGGCTTCGATTGCCGCCGGCTACCCGCGATGGCCCCCCCGGAGTGAGTGAGCGGAGGTCCATGTATGTAAACACGGACCTCCGCTCTGTGTGAGGGGGAGGGGTTTTAATCACAGCCTTCCTTTACGTGAAGGCTGTGACCACTTCCCTTCCCCAGCTAGGCAATCCCCCATACAGTTGGAACACGCCCAGGGAACATAGTTAACCCTTAGCGCGCCCCCTGCAGGTTAACCCCTTCACTGACAATGGCATTTACACAGTAATCAGTGCATTTTATAGCACTGATCGCTGTATAAATGCCAATGGTCCCAAAAAAGTGTCAAAATGGTCCGACATGTCCGCTGAAATATCGCAGTACCGCAAAAAATCTCAGATCGCCGCCATTTTTAGTAAAAAATAAAAAAAAATTAAAAACCCCAAAAATGAATTCTCATCATCCGTAAACGCGACCACTTTTGCGCAAACCAATCAATAAACGCCGATTGCGATTTTTTTATCGCAAATATGAGGAAGAATATAAATCGGCCAAAAACGGTGTAAAAAAATGTTTTTTTATATTTTTTTTTTTGGATTTGTATTTTAGGAAAAAGTAAGAAATTTGGGTTTTTTTGCAAAATTGTCGCTCTTCTTTTGTTTATAGCGGCGATCAGAAATGATGCAGCGGTGATCAAATACCACCAAAAGAAAGCTCTATTTGTGGGGAAAAAAGTACGCAAATTTTGTTTGGGTACAACGTCGCACAACCGCGCAATTGTCAATTAAAGCGACGCAGCGCCGAATCGCAAAAAGGGCTCCGGTCCTAAAGCTGGAAATCCTTCCGGGGCTGAAGTGGTTAAATAGTTTTTATTGGTTTTACAACATATACAGAGAGAAACATACATCCAAGCCAGATTATGCAGGGCATTACAGCGTCATCGAAGGAGAACGATTACAATATAATGTTACCTACTGAGAAAAATAGAAGGAAACAACTACTTCTATATATGCCCAGCCAAATATACATTTATCGATAGTTGAGCTGTTACACTAGCCAAGCAAAAATATCATGTCTTCCTACTCTCACTAGGAAGTGCCTGCCAACCCATTGGGCACTCACTGTGGACAGGCTTGTAGATGTCTGTAAATATCGGCAGCTAGTTAAGAAGATATATCATGTTAGATGAAAGTAGGATGGGTATTCCTGTGACATTTAGGGATACATTGGTTGTAAAACTTTAGTAGAAATAGCGGCCTGTTGGAGTAACACAGTACTAAAAACCAATAACATGTCCATACCAGTTCTCTGACATATATGGTTATTAATTGCTTGGCTGGTATCCTCCCTTTCAGTGAAGACTCACTTAGACCTTAAAGGGAAAAAGTTTGAGCCAACTGTCGAATGTATGCAGAAATTTTGCAGAGTTACTTTGTGCTCTTGCAAATGCGTATTCATGAGAGCATTGTAATCTAGTTCTAGAGATAACTTCTTCTATGTTACGTGCCAAGTCTTTCTTGCTCATAATCGTTAGCCTGGATGCATACAAGATGTGTATGACTACTTGCCTAATTCCTGGGGGGGAACCATTCTATCTTTAGATTCGGTATGGCAAGGTCTGGGGATGGTTGGGTTATATAACCTGTAACTTTGTATATTAGTTTAGTTGTTGCTTGCCAGAAGCTCAATACTAACTGGCAGTACCACAGGATGTGTAGCAAATGACCCCTTTGTCCACAGTTGCGCCAGCAGTGCATGGGAGAGTTGGCGTATATGCGGCCTAAGCGGACTGGTGTTAAGTACCACCTACACGTCACTTTGAGAATATTTTCCCAGTGGAGAATGCAATGTATTGCTCTCCTACTGCTCTGGAGTGCGTCTAACCATTGTTGTTCTGTATAAGCTTTCCCCAGGTCCCTTTCCCAGTTCTGTATAGCTTTAGTTTGTTTAATGGGGTTATCCTTTTGCAACCAGTAGTAAAAATGGGAAATTCCCCCTTTAGAGTTTGAGTGACTATGATAGAAATCCCATATGCTTTTGTCAATTTGTATATTTGCGTAGCGACATGATTTAAAGAGATGCCTTATTTGGCTGCTTCTATAGGTATCGTTCGCTTTTAGTTCATCCGGTACTGCGCACCATGAGGAGAATGCCAGGCTGATCCATGTTTTACGGAGAAGTCAGGGATTAGGAATTCGAGTATCTGGAGAGGGGCTTCTGTGATTCGTATTTGAATCATTTCTTTGCTCACGCTCAGAAGGTCTTTCCATGCCTTTATAGAGGCTTGGATTGAAGGGTGCTCTTGTAGGTGGATAGGGAAGTTGGTAGCGGCTGCTAACAGAAAGCTCTTAAGACATTTGTTATGTATCATGTACCTCTCTATTAAGACCCAGTGATTCATGGAGTGAGGATCAATCCACGCTTTAATTTGTTCCAATAGGGATGCTCTATAATAATCTTCCAGCGAGGGGGCTCCCATTCCTCCCTTAAGTTTACGCTTGGTTAAGATACGGAATGCTATTTGGGCTGTTTTATCCTTTCATATATAGTGTTTCAGGTGTGGATAAAGTGTACTGAAGAACTCGTAGGGGATTGGGCATTGTTCTAAAGATGTACAGGATCTTTGGTTGGATCACCATTTTAAATGTGGCTATCCGGCCTAACCAGGATAATTGTTGCAATCGGGATAATTCAGATTGAACCGACCCTAAAAGTTTTTTGCAATTAGCGGCATATAGTGCTTGTGATTTATTGGTTACCTGTATGCCTAAATATTGGAATTTCTGTAGTATCCCAGTTGCAGGAGAATATTTCTTTCATCTTTACGTTAACTCTTCTGTTTAAATTTATGGGCAGCACCTGACACTTAGTTATGTTAATTTTGTAGTAGGAGATTTCTCTGTATCTATCTATTCATTTATTGTATAAGGCTGTTATGGCTGATTTGATGAAACCTGAGAAACCAAATTTTGATAGGGTCGCCTCCATATACCCCCAGTGAACCCTATCGAAAGCCTTTTCAGCGTCCAAGTCTATAAAGGCTACTGGGGTTTTTCGGCTTTCTGTTACTCTTTGCAAGTTTAATATCCTTCTAGTACCGTCGAGTGCCTGCCTGTTCAAAACAAAACCAACTTGGCTATGGTCAATTAAATTGGGGGTAATCGTGGTAAGTCGATTGGCAAGTAATTTAGCATATATTTTGAGATCGGTATTTAAAAGGGAAATCGGCCTGTAGTTTTGCGGGGAGTCTGGGTCTTTCCCAGGTTTGGGTCGGGTTACAATTATCGCTTTTAGCATTTTTTTAGGGAGAGTTTTAGAGGAAGCTATAGTATTGACTAGTTCAAGGAGTTGGGGTATGAGTATTTCCTTAAAAGAGCGGTAATACTCTGCCGAAAGGCCATCTGGGCCAGGGGATTTATTCAGCGCTAAATGTTTTAAAACTGTATCAAGCTCTTTGATGGTGAAGGAGGCATTTAAATATTCAAATTGTTCAGGAGTGATAGCCGGGAGGTTTAATGCGTCTAAGAAGTCATGGATTTTTTCCTGGGTTGGTTGAGGCATCTTAGGGTCTGTTTTAAGATTGTAGAGGGTACTGTAGTAATTCTTAAAGATGTCTGCTATTTCTGTGGGATGATGTGCCAGTTGTCCTGTGTGGGGGTTCTTCATTTGTTGTACTCTGCATTTTGCTTGTTTAACTTGGATTTGCCTCGCTAGCTTTTTACCTGCTTCATTCCCGTATAGGTAGAAAGAGGTTTTTAAATAACTAAGACATCTCTCATGCTCCTGTAGTAGGAGATGTTTAAGGTCCACTCTGAGTTGGTTGGGTTTATTTATATTGGCCTGGGATGTTACTTGCTTATTTTGCCCTTCTAGTGTTTGGATTTGAGCTAAGAGGGAATTCAGTGTTTGTACTCTCCTTCTCTTTTTCCGTGAAGCAACTTGCAAAAAGAGGCCCCTTACAAAAGCCTTGTGTGCGCACCAGGTATTGGAGATGCCACTGTCTTCAGATTTGTTAAATATGAAGAATTCTCTTAAATGCTTGGCGACCCCCTCCCGGTGTGATGCCTGTTGAAAAATGCACGTGTTATTGCGCCATAAGGTGGTGCGTCTGTCGTTAGATTGTTCAGAGATAATTAATGTTATTGGGGCATGAGCCGACCATGTAATATTTTCTATAGTTGCTGACTGGACTAGGTGTAGAGTATGAAGGTCGGTAAGGGCTAAATCGATCCTAGTATATGATTTGTGGGGGGGCTGAAAAAAAGGTATAATCCCTTTCGCCCCGCGTGGAGACACCTCCACATATCATATAGCAATTCAATGTGAAGACATTTTTTAAGGGCTGGTTTGCGGGTTTGAGTTTGTGTAGAGCAATCTAATAAGGCATCAGGGACCAGGTTGAAGTCAATAAGCAGCAATAATTTACCTTGACGTACCAGGTTAATCTTTTTAAGCAATTTCCTCACAAATGAAAGTTGTCCCCTATTGGGCACGTATACTGACACAATCGTATATATTACATTGTTCAATGTACAATCTAGGATAATAAAGTGACCGTTAGGGTCGGTGATTATCTCCTGTGGGGAGAAAGCGATGTTACAGTTAATAGCAAGAAGAACTCCATTATGCTTGGTGCTTGCATTAGCACAAAATATATGGGGGTATTTTTTGTGGGAACATTTTGTGGCTTTATGTGCTGAGAAGTGGGTTTCCTGAATACTGAGAACGTCCCCTTTGAGTCTTTCAGCTTCAGACCAAAGACGTTTTCGCTTGAAAGGACTGTTTAGGCCCTTTACATTCATGGAAAGGAATTTAATGGGCATGAAGTTCCTTTTAATGCTAACATAGTGGATGAGATTACTGGAGTGAGGATCGTATGTTTGGCATGTACCGCTGTAATGCTGCGATTTTCCATTTCTGAGTCCATTGCAGTCTGTTTCTTGATGGGTTGCATTGGAGGGATGAGCCCAGAAATAGGTGCATGATTTCAACTGCTTCATCATGATACTGATACGAAGAACATTATAGAGATGGCTGGTATGGACGAGAACACGATCAACTGTTGTAAACAGAGTAAACAAAGAAAACCATTGAAGTAACATAAAAAAGAGCCCGGACATGGTCCTGGGAACCAGTAGCAGAATGTCCTGCGAATTATCCATGAGAGGTTTATAGGATAATCGCCCATTCCAGACAAATGGGATTACCCTTGTAGGCATGATAGGGTTCAGGGCTCAAGGGTCACACCGTGTTGCTAAGCTGGGGTGAACTGTCCTCACTAGGTGACATCACTTGGACCAGTGCTGCCTGAGCCTCCTGGGGCCTGGGCGATTTTCATGGGAATTTTCAAATGGCAGAATGCCCCATTCTTTCAGATACTTTAAGCAAGACTCTAAAGTAATATGTTGTACATCTTGTCGCGATAGGTTACAATCAGCTTGGATGGTGTACCCCATTGATATTTGATTTCATGATTTCGTAGTGCCTTAGTAATCGTAAGAAGTTTCTTCCTATGTTGTATAGTGGCTTGCGAGAGGTCGGTGTACAGTGCTACGCCTTTAAATTGGCCCTCCAGCTGAGGCACTCTGCGTATAGCACGCATTGCTTCTTCCTTTACATGATAATAGTGAATTCTGTCAAGAACATCACGGGGGAGTGGAGGAGGGCAGGAAGGACGGTTTGGCAGTCTGTGGGCCCTGTCTATGGTGAGTTCTATATCGGTTGCCTTAGGTACCAAACAGTGGAGTAATTGACGTATATAGCTTTGCAGGTCCATATTTGATATGGATTCTGAGATCCCGCGGAACTTAATGTTGTTCCTGCGGCTGCAATCCTCCATATCTGTGATTGTAGTCGCTAAACATTGCAGATCTGATTGTTGGTCCTGGTATGCCTCCACCAAGCTATTGTGGGCAGTGTAGATCTCATCTAGCTTGTATTCCACCTGCACCATTCTTTGCTGTAGTTCCTGTACCTCTGCTTTAATGGGACTAACACCCTCCGCATGTCTAGGTGCATTGAGTCTCTTAGGGAGATTAACATCTCTTTCATGTCACTTATGGAGACTGGCTGTGAAGAAGAGGGAAACTGCTTCAGCGTGATCTGTGGGGAGTGCTCTGAGGTTGTGTCTTCCTCCATGTCAGTTTCTTCATTTGCGTTACTGCCTTGTCTTGGCTTTTTATGTTTAATAGGGCTGCGTGTCATGGGGCTGTCAGGGGGAGAGTGATTTATGTCCCCTGGAGGTGGATTATGTATTGCGGTACACACCAACTCTGTTGAGGAGCTGGATCCTGAAGTGGATTCCTCCGTGGCTGCGGCGTGCGGGAGCAGGGTTCCACCATCTTGAAGGCCTCTGTCGCTTCTGGCAGAGAAGAAATCTGTCAGTTTGTGCGGGGCTGAGTGCTGTGACCCTCGCTTTCTTTCCAGGTGGTGGAAGTGTTGGGGTGCCCACTGACATTGTGGCGGGTCACCTGTGTCGCTGTGTGCCCGTTGAGCCGGAGCTCTCTCACAGTGTGGCCGTCACTGTCGCAGGCTAGCCACGCCCCCTATGCTCTTTCTTTCTGTCCCCTCCTCCATTCATAGAAGATATACTATAGCTTCCAGCAGTGAAAGTTGCTCTATAAATGGAGGATGGGTGGGTGAATAAAATGTCTTCCTCCTCCATTCATTAAGCGGTTTTCATTGTGGGATGTTATAGTTCAGTTTTTCTGAATGGATGAGGGTGCTGGAAAGGGTGGGCATAGTCTGCACTTTTGCCAAGTGTCTTTCAGGCCTTGCCTCCTGGCCTGAATGAGGCCTTCAATTTTAAGCCATTCCTCCAGGGATTTACATCTGGAGGTTTTGAAAGAGATCTTTAATCTATCTGAGATGAGATGTATAATCTACTACATAGTCGCCATATTCAGTTCATGGATAGAGTCTCTTTAGTTTAACCAGATTACCAGGGTGACAGATTAGGAGAATGTACTCAATATTTACCCATGTAGTTTTAAATACAATTGTTGCCATTCTTTTTGTGTTTGATATGCCCGTTCACGCTTTGTGTATATTAAATTGATTGTATGTCTGTTTGTACATGCACTATATTGCCAAAAGTATTGGGACACCTGCCTTTACATGCATATGAACTTTAATGGCATCTCAGTCTTAGTCCCTAGTGTTCAATATTGAGTTGGCCCACCCTTTGCTATAACAGCTTCATCTCTTCTGGGAAGGCTGTCCATAAGGTTTAGGAGTGTGTCTATGGGAATGTTTGACCTTTCTCCTAGTAGTGCATTTGTGAGGTCAGGAACTAATGTTTGACGAGAATTCCAGGATTAAATGCTTCTTAGTGTTTATTTTTTTAAATCATACCTCCCAGATATCTGCATACTCCAGGAAACACACCTCACTGGCAGCAGTATCCTACGCCTTAAAAGGCCCTGGGTGGGCCACTATTACCATGTCACTTATTCTTCCTATGTCCAGGGCATGAGTGTGCTTGTCAACAAAACCATTTAATTTGCGCTCGTGGACTTGCATCTGAATGCCAAGGGAAAAATTGTGATTCTTCACACTGATTGGGAATGTGCCTATGGTGGTGGTGGAACTGCATATTCCTCCAACAGCATCTCTTTCATTGTTGAACAAGATAACTCAAATCATAGCAAATTTTTCAACTGTTAATATTTTTCTGGCTAGAGATTTTAACATGCCACCCTGTTCTAATCTGGATAGGCTGAGTGCATAATCAGCCCTAAGGACATACTGTGAAGCTAACCTGACTGCCATAGATCTTGCTTCTGGCTGGGAGGTCTTTAAGGTCTACGCACAAGGTCACTAACAATTGACTATAGGCCTGACTCGGCGACAGGTCGGAGCAGCAAGTCTTTGAGCAGGGTCAGCGGACCGAACGCCTCTTCGCGTGGCTGTCCAGAGAGCGAGCATTGATGACCAGTGTTGCCAACATTTAAGAAACCTCAGGGAAATTATTATCTCATCCTAGAGATATCAATAGCTGTTTTGCCTCATTTTACATGTAACTTTACTCATCTAGGGTAAGATACACTGCTGCTGAGCTCCAAGTTTTTTTGGAAAGTTTTCAGCTCCCGACTCGGCCTGCTGGAGGCTTGATGCTCTCCTCACCCTGAAGGAGCTCCAATGTGCTAGTAGCTCCCTAAGATAGGAAAGAGCCCAGGGGAGGATGGTTTCCTAGCAGAATTTTATAAAACATTGAAGTCTTTTCTGCATTATTCAAAGCCTCTTCTTTGCCACCCTCTATGTCCAAGCCTGGTAAGGGTCCAGAACTCATATAGACCCATTTTGCTCCTTAATGTTGACACAAAGATCCTTGCCAAGGCACTGGCAACCTGCCTCAATAAAGTTATTTTGTCTTTGATCCATAGAGACCAAACTGGGTTCATGCCAGTGTAGCGATGTTCCCTACCTCCAGAGGCCTAGTGGTGACCTCCAGAGTGAGGGATGTCTGACATTCCTCCTCAGGCTGCAGGTTACTAGACATGGTGGGTATAATGCAAGATGGAATAATTGGGTGCTAGTCACTTTTAAAATGAAGAAAATGAGATTTAGTGTCTCTTAAGAGGAACTGGGGGAGAGAGGGTTAGGGCCAGGACACCCTTAGGCAAATGCAATATGTAAACAGGCAGATTTCTCAGACAAAAATAGAAATAGGCTGACAGCTATACAGAAAAATGGCCTTTAAGCTGAATGCAGCGATCTGTATTTTCATAGTAACTGCTGTCTCCTATAGCAACACTTCACTTTCAATACTTCACTTTAGATCTGCACACGAAACTCACAGTATTCCGCTGTAGATCTTCACTCACATCTCACAATATCCCATTGTACATCACTCAAGCTTCACCCACGCTATCCTGCTGGGTCCCTGACTTGACTCACAGCTACCCACTCATAACTTGCATTCATTGTGATCCATCATTTTAATGTCAAAAGCAGCAGCACCCAGTGACAGAAGAGAGGGACTACATCAGACTCAGGCTTAGGGCAAAAAAACAGTGGATCCACTACCAATTAGCCAGGCTAGTTATCACCTAGCAGAACTAAATTTGTTAGCAGCCCTGTTTAGGACCAGAGTGCTATACCAGGAAAGGAAACCAATATAAATTTACAATGGCTACACACAGTTATTGCTGGCATAAAAGCTGGGGGGGGGGCACTGGGGTGGTGGCTTCTCTAGATGCTGAAAAAGCCTTTGACTCAGTGTCACGTACCTGGCAGTGGAGTCTGACTTATGCAGAAGTAACCTCTCTTGTGACCCTGATTCGTGAACCCCTGGTAGAGCAGACAGGAGGCTCAGGAGTGAGGATGGCCCGAGAGTTGAGATGGTCACCGGTGACAACTGAAGAGCTTCTTCCGTATTTGTGCTTGTTAAACAGAATGGTGGTACAGGCCGGGTCAGTAGCTGGCTGGTGGTGCAGTACAGAAGGGTCAGACGGAAGAGTGGTCTGGCACAGGCGACCAATGGGTTAATGGGCTGGCGGCGGGAGGGAGGGAGGAGGCAGGAGAGTGGTCGTGGGTAGCCGAGGTCAGTGCAGGCGGAGATCAGAGCAGGGTCGACACAACCCGGGTCACAGGAACAGGTATCAGATAATCAGGTTGCTCAGGAACACACACACAAATGCTGTAAATCAGACAGCACTGGCTGCTGGGCTTTGCTAGCTTAAATATGCCGTTTGGCGCAGTTTCCACACAGGCGTGTGCATAGGCGCAACAGGCATTTCCAGGATTCCATTCCTAACACTCAGTGGAGTTGGAATACCTGTGGCTAATGCTGAAATTTTGGCTAACTTTATCTCATGGCTACACCTGCTTTATTCTGCCCCGTCAGCCAGAGTTTGAACAAATGATAGCTTATCAGCGCCATTTTCCCTCCACCAAGGCACCAGGCAGGGTTGCCCCCTCTCCCCAGCCCTCTTCACACTGGCCATTGAACCCTGGGCAGTGCTACTAAGAGCTTCTGAGGAGGCGCAGGGTCTCTTTATTTCCTTCCCTAGTCAAGAAAGTATCTCTATATGCTGATGACACACTTTTATACTTACAGGATGCTCAACAATTGTTGACAGCAGCTCTAGGTATTATTGATCAATTCGGCTCCTTCTCAGGTATTAAGGTAAACTGGAATAAATCGGTCTTATTCCCCTTGACTGATGAGACCTCACCAGCAAGTTTACCTGTTCCCCTCAAATGGGTATCAAGGTTTAAATATCTTGGCATACACATTCTATCCTATCTTTAAACCATTCACTCAGTAATGTTCGGCGTGGAAAGCTTTGCTATTGACCCCGGTAAGCAGGGCAAATTTGATCAAAATATCCTATCTACCTAAATTCCTCTATATTTTTCGACATACTCCTGTCCCTATTCCAAATGCTTTTTTAGTTAAATTGGATCAAGCCCTCATCTCCTTTGTCTGGACAGGCTCGACTCCCAGGATAGATAAGACTACACTGCAGCTTTCACTGTTGGAAGGAGGCCTATCTTTACCTAACTTTAAGAAATACTACTTTGTACTGTGAGGTTGTGGTTTGCCCAAGAAAAATCCAACCCGGTGGTAAACTTGAAGGCAGCACTCCTACAATTATACTCTGAACTCAGCAATTTGGTGTACAGAGGCCCGAGATATAGCCCCCAGGTTACTACACCTATAAAGACAATGATCGTAGCCTGTAAGCAGGTCACTCTGTATCTTTTTTTGTTTACAAAAAGCTTTATTGGAAGGTAAGGTACAAAGAGCAGTTACAAAGTGAACATCCAATGTAATAAAGAGAGGAATACAATTTATATATAGTATAAAAGATATCAGATATTGCTTTACAAATAAGGGTCTGTTAGTCATTAGATATTATACCCCAAGGAGACCACTTTTGTTCATATAAGCTAAATTGGTCTTTTAGGGTACAATATATATATTCTGTAAGTCTAATTGAAGACATTCTTGATATGACCTGTTGCCATGAGATATAAGGAGTACGCCACTTGCATGCGACCATCCAGATGACTGCGCTACAAAGGGTATGCAATAGTTTATTGGTGTGAGATGGAATATTTGGTATTTTCCCAAACAAAAGGCATATTTGAGGAGTAAGGGGAATTTTATCATTCGTTAATTGGTCTGCAATTTTAGTGACCGATTTCCATATTGGGTCTAAGTGTTTGCATTCCCAAAAAATATGTAAAAGTGTTCCTTCATTTGAGCAGCCTCTAAAACAGTTGGGGGAGCAGTTAGGATAATATTGATGTATTCTAGAAGGGGACATATACCATCTAGTCATTCGTTTAAATGGGGATTCGCGGATAGCAGGGGAACTACAGCTCTTACGGAGATTATTAAACATTGTCTGCCAGTCTCTTATAGAGATGATGCAGTTGAGTTCTAGTTCCCATTGTAGCATCGGTTTAGATTTTTCTTCCGTTTGGCGGGTGTTGCAGAGTTTGTATAAAACAGAAATCTGTCCTTTATCTCTAGAGGAGGAAATACATATTTGTTCAAAGGGTGAAGGGCTATTGAAGTTATTAAATGCGTAGTGAGAGAGATAGAATTTTTTAATCAAGTTATAGTTCGAGAGTTCCTATTCAGGGAAGTTATAAGTGTCACAAAGTTGCTCAAATGTGGTGAAAAGGTTGTTCTGTGTTAGAGATTTCAAGGTGGTCAGACCCGCCTGATTCCATAGAATATACTTATCGGGGTTGTTGAGAGCTGAAGGAAAGCGGGTGTCGCCTAAAAAGGAAGCTAGAATAGATGTGGGAGGGGATAATTGTAACTGATCTTTATATTTGATCCAAATCTGGAGAGAATGAGCAACAATTCTATTTAGCTTATAAATTTTTTTGAGTTTGAAATATTGGACCAAGCTATGCTTTCTAACCGAAATGGGAGAATGGCGTTGCGCTCAAATGTTAACCATGGAGTTGTATTGATGGGGCTAGAACATTGTGCGAGTTGAAGAAATCGGGCAGACAAAAAGTAAAGCCAGAGGTTAGGTACACCCAGAACTCCCGTTGTTTGCGGCCTATGAAGCAATGCATTGTTACATCTGGGCCTACCCCCCATCCATACAAATTTGTTAATAGATTTCTGGATCAATTCCAGTTTGTTTTTAGGAATTAAAATGGGAAGGGCTCTGAAATAATATAGAAGTTTCGGTAGTATGTCCATTTTGATAGCACAGATTCTTCCCAAAAAGGAGATACGATAGTTAGACCAAATTTTAAGAAGGTTAAGAATGCTATTGAAGAGATTTGGGTAGTTAGCTTGAAATAGCGTGTTGTATAAAGGGGTGATATAGATACCCAAATATTTGAAAGAGGAGGAACACCATTTAAAGGAAAATTGATTTTTAAATTTTTCTAATAGGTTAGGTTGAATATTAATAGCAATGGCTGAACACTTATCTAGATTAACTCCTAAGCCCGATGCGTTGTGAAATAGATCTAGAACTGAGAGTAGATTTGGGATTGATTCCAGGGGGTCTGTGATGAATAACATCACATCATCTGCATATAAACTCAATTTGAATTCATTTTGGCCTTTCGGGTAACCTTTGATTTTAGGGTGGTCTCTAAGAGCTTGTGCCAATGGTTCCATAGCAAGGGCAAACAAGAGAGGGGATAGGGGGCAGCCCTGTCTAGTGCCTCTTCTCAAAGGAAAGAATTGGGAGTTACATCCGGGAATTTTGATTCTAGTTTGGAGGTTGTGATATAATGCATTGAAACCTCTGATAAAGTTATTAGGGAGGCTGACTTTAGTGAGAATGAAGTTTAAATAATTCCAACTTACGTTGTCAAAAGCCTTGTGTATGTCTAGGCTGATTAGGCAGGTTGGGTATAGTGAAAAGTTGGCATCTTGAATGATATTCAAAATAAGTCTGGTGTTGTCAATAATTTGCCTGCTGGGTATAAAGCCGGTCTGGTCTGGGTGTACTAATGATGTAATTACTGTTGCCAGTCTATTGGCTAGAAATCTAGCAAAGATTTTAGTGTCATTATTGAGGACAGAAATAGGCCTGAAATTTTGTGGTAAGGAGTGGTCTTTTTGGGGTTTTCAGATCAGTGATAGGTTTGCTAAAAGCATGTCTTCTGGGAAATTATTTCCTTTCAAGATGTGGTTGCAAAGATTGGATATCCAAGGAGTTAATATATTTGAAAATGTTTTATAATATGTTGTGGAAAATCCATCTGGGCCCGGAGTGGTGGATGATTTGAGGGATTTAATAATTTCTTTAATTTCTATCTCAGTGCAGGGAGAGTTAATCTTATCTATTTGAGAGGGCGAAAGGGAGGGAAGTTTAATTTTATCTAGCCAGGTTTGAGCTTTATCATTTGGGGGAGGGTGTGGACTAGAAATGTTTTGATAGAAGCTGGTGAAAATGTCCATCACTTCCTGTGGATGTGAGACCGTCTTACCACTTTGGTTTCTAAGCTTGTAGACATGTGTGGGAGAGATCTGTTGTTTGAGTTTCCTAGCGAACATTGTGGAGGTTGAATTGCAATGGAGTAGAAATTTTGCCTTTGTGAATCTGAGGGTTTTTTCTGTGTCGGCGGAAAGTCATGAGTCTAAGGCCTGTCTTTTAGTGTGGATTTGTTTATCTATGTCGGGAGAAGGGGATTTACTGATTGTTTTATAAAGCTTGTCCAAGTCAACTGTCAGAGTTTTAATATCTCTTAGTTTATCTCTATTTTTGGTAGAAGCGATTTTGATTAGCTGACCTCTAATAAAGGCTTTATGAGCCGACCAAAGGGATTGTATAGATATATCATCGGTGTTATTAATTTTTTTTTCTCAAATATTTTATTGATTTTCAAGTTTACATTATCATAACCAACATTGGCAGATGTTACAAAGCGTTTAAAGGTCTTACATGCCTTAATACCAAGATGTTATATAAAAGGCTATGTTACATGAATCTTCTATAACTAGGTTTGGATACAACTTGGTGGCTGGGGTACAGGCGTGCAAGAAATGTTAGAGTATAGGATATGCCAATTGTCAAATCCCCAGTTGGGGGCCTTCAAGCTGTCTGCTCACCAGCAGATATTGGGGGGGGAGAGGTAGGACAGATGGGGGGGGTAGGGGGGGGGGTCATTCTTCTGAACTCATACCTTTTATAGCAACATCTTGTAGTACCTTTGAGGCTGCAATTTGCAATACATATATACAGAATCACAATTTGTAATATATCTTGTTATGCTTTTTACGATACAGATACAGATAAGGCAAATTTTGTGTAGTTGACACCATCAGTGTCTACCCCCTTCCGACAGAAGGAGAGTATATCATGGATTACCAATTACCGTCTTTGATTTGGGTTCAGAGGCCAATGGCTCCATTTTGAGGTGAAGCGGTCAGCTTTAAGTGGATCGGGGGTGGAGAGGTCTAGTTTCTCCAGGTTGTATAGTTTCTCCAAGTCATTATATACATCTTTTGTTGTTGGGGGCAGTTCTGATATCCAGTTTTTCAAGATTGCTCTTCTACCCGCCATATAACAGGAGGTCAGCCAAGGTTTGTTTCTGCGAGCTATGCCAAGGTCGAGCTTATCTGCAGTTTGCATCCATGGATCAAAGGACCCAAACAGCAACAGATATATGTTCCCGTGCGGTGGGAGGCCTATAGCGTTAGTCACCATGAGTTCCACGCTGGACCAAAAACGTTGGATGGCTGGGCACTGCCAAAGCCTATGAAGGAGCGATGGTTTGTGAGTCTTACATGTGGGGCATTTTGATTCTCCATTGTGGTCCTCGGGTCGCCAATATGGTATATAGGCCCGAGGCATTATCTTGTATTGCTGTTCTCTCCAAAATTCGTTTACCACATGGGCGCAAGTGGTGTTATAGCCTCCCAAGATATACTCACTGGCCTCCTGAGAGCCTAGATCTTTGTTCCAAGCTTTCGCTGAGCTCTGGCTTCCTGAGTGGTTTGAGAGGCTCAGCAGGGGTCTGTATATATCTGAGATACCAGCCCGACGGTGCTGAATCAGATGGTCTATAATTGGGGTGGTGTGTCGCAGGGGCTTGGACGAAGGCAGACCTGTTGCAAAGCTAATGGCTTGGTTGATGTACAAGCCATGATGGGTTGGTAGATGATATTCCGAGCAGGTTCTTTCTATGGGCCAAGGTCTGCCCGTGGAGTCGTTGAACAGTTGGGCGAATTTAAGCAGTCCTTCTGCCGGCCAGGTGTTACGAATGTGGGTATAGTTCGCCTGGGGAAATAGAGGATGTCCGTGTATCGGTAGGTGTCTAGAGTAATACGGGGTTGTTCCCAGCAGTTTGTTTGTTTCTCTCCAGGCTATAATGGTGTCTTTTACCAGAACGTTGTTTCTCAACTGCGTTGGCAAGTCTTTTAGGCAGCAATGTAGTATCGCCGCTAGATCAAAGGGGAGGGCCTGTTGAGATTCTAGGTCATAGTTCGAATAATTGGAAGTTCATGAGACCCAGTCCAACCCAGCTCTCAGCAGGCAAGAGAGAATGTAAAGTCTTATGTTGGGGAGGTTAAGGCCCCCTTGGTGCTTCGGTAAGTGCAGTTTTTGGATGGCAATGCGTGGTTTCCGCCCTTGCCATATGAATCGTGTGAGCGCTTTGTGCAATATGACAATATCCTTATGTTTAACAAGGAGTGGAAGGGTTTGAAGGGGATATAATAATTTCGGAAAGCTACACATTTTATATAAATGGCATCTTCCAAAGAAGGACAATGGAAGAGCCGCCCAACTTTCTAATTCTGAAGTAATTTTTTGGATTGTGGGGACTATGTTTAGGTTGTAGAGGGACGCTGGTGTCTTCCCAATTTTTATGCCCAGGTATGTGATATGGCTTTTGGCAATTTCAAATGGCGTATTTGCTGCCCAGTCTGGAATACGGGAGTGCAGCACAGGCAGTACTTCGCTTTTTGCGAAATTAATTTTAAGTCCGGAGCAGGATCTGAAGATCTCAAAAATGTTTTTGATAAGGGGTAAGTCCTCACGGGGTTTGGATGTAAAAATCAGAATATTATCCGCAAATAGGGCTGTGCGGATCTCTTGGGAGCCTATCTGGATTCCATGAAGCTCTCGGTGTGAGGTCAGGAAACGTGAAAGGGGTTCTATGGCTATATTGAAAAGTAATGGCGAAAGAGGTTATCCCTGTCTGGTCCCTTTGTGCAGGTCAATGGAACTGGAGAGGAGGCCAGCAGCCACTACTATGGCTTTTGGGGCTGAATACATCTGTCGTATCAGATGAAGGAAAGGTCCTGTAAAACCTAGTCTCATCAGGACCATATCTAGCCAGCGGAAGTTGACGTTATCAAACGCCTTCTCTGCGTCTAGCGTTATAATCGCTGACTCCTCCGTGCCGTTATGTCTGGCCATCTCCAGTGCCATCATTACCTTCCTTATATTTGATGTGGCGGATCTGCCCTGTGTGAAACCTGCTTGGGCCGGATGTATAATATTGGGCATAATGGTGGCGAGCCTTTTCGCCATGATTTTGGACAATAATTTACAATCCACGTTAAGTAGGGAAATGGGTCGATACGCCCCCGGATCCGTATGTTCTTTCCCTTTTTTATGTATAAGTTTTATGTAGGCTTGGAAGCCTGAAGGTAGGTAGGGGCCCCCTTCAAGTATGTTTTGAAAGACATCCAGAAGCGGCGCGATTAGAGTGTCCTCACTTAGCTTGTAGAATTCTGGGGTGAACCCGTCAGGGCCCGGTGCCTTACCCACAGGGAGCGATCTGATGGCATCTCTCAGTTCCTGCTCTGATATGGGTGCGATTAATTGTGTTAAGGACTCGGGGTCTAAGACAGGGAGGGTCACCTTGGTTAGGAAGTCTGCTGCTGTTTCCTCGTCAATCGGATCTGGGCCGTACAGGGTGGTGTAGAATTGTTCAAGGACCTGGTTTATGTCCTTGGGAGTCGTGGCTAGAGAGCCACTTTTAGTTTTCAGGGCTTTAATATGAGTTGGGGGATGTACACCTTTACACAGTGTGGCCAGCAGCTTGCCTGGCTTATTGCCAAATTTATGATACTTCAGATCCTGCTCCGTTTTGTGAAGGCGCTCCTGGGCCTCTGCCCAGTGGTCAAATTGACTTTTGGCCCGTTTCCAGGCGTCTCTATTTTCTGAGTTATTGCTGGAAGATAGGATCAGTTGGGCCCTTCTAAGTGCCTCACTAGACTCAATAAAGTTTTTTGCTATTTGTTTTTTGTAGCCCGCCGCATAGGATATTATCCTGCCTCTGAGCACTGCCTTGCCCGCGTCCCAGAACAGGTTGGGATTTGTCGTGTGTGGCCGATTGTTTTGGGAATAATCTTCCCAAGTATTCCGTAACACCCTCTGTAATGTTTTATCCTTAGTTAGGTAGCTAGGGAAGCGCCATATCGGGGGTCTCGACTGTTGGTTCAGTCCTGGGAAAATCACCGAGACTGGGGAATGGTCAGAGATGACCATGGTTTCTATCTGAGGAGAAGAGGCCTGAGGTAAGAGGAGGGAGTTGTGGAAAACATAGTCTATTCGGGACATGGAGTCATGGGGAGGCGAAAAGAATGTGAATTCTCTGGCCTCTGGATGGGTTAATCGCCAAAAATCCATAATGTTTGAGCTTTCCACGAATTTTTGGAGTAGAGTAGAGGGGGCACGGTCTGATTGCTGGGTACTTTGAGGTCTCCCTGTCAGTCTGTCCTCTGAGGGGTTCATCACTTGGTTAAAGTCGCCTGCAACCACATGTGGAAGGTGCAGGAAGGGAGCCATATGTGCTGTGAGCTTCTGAAAGAAAGAAGCGGTAGGGGGGTTTGGGGCGTAAACATTTGTTATGGCCCAGGACCTTGAGTCTGTTTGGACGGTAGCTGCCATTAGCCTGCCTTCCGAGTCAGCGTGAACTGCTTTTATTTCGCCTTGGAAGTTCTTATGAAACAAAATTAATACCCCTGCTTTACCCTTTACCGCCGGGGAACCTATCACTCGACCTACCCATAATTTACGCATTCATTCAAAATCGGATTGGGGGAGGTGGGTTTCCTGTAACACCGCTACATCGGTCTTCAGTCTCTTTAGGTGTCGCAGGACTGCCATTCGCTTGTTAGGGGACCGTAGTCCTTTGACATTCCACGACACTAGTTTCATATTATGTGTGAGTGCTGGTGGGGTCGTGAACTGCGGTGTAATTCTGTAAGCGTGGATGTTTTGGGTGAGTGGTTGTCACTATACGTTGCCTTGGGTATGAGCGCATAAGCATAAGAGGAATGACTAGGGAGTGAGATTTTGGAGAGTGGGGTTGGGTCTGGGTCTGGGTACAGGGGTCTCTCCGCAACTTATATGTTGCGTTGAGATCCATTGGAAGACTGTACTTCACTTCTTTCCGCATGTAACAACACCTAAACCAACAGCGTTATCCAGACCAGGAGATGTGAGCATTTTCCCTCACCTAGATGAGTGTCCTGTGTGATCAGAATTAGGTCTGACTCCTCCACGGCCACTTGCGCCACTCCCTCCCCCTCATCAATATCGCGGGGGAGGGGAGGCGCCCCATGCGACATGTCCCGGCCTAGAGTAAGGCTTTTTAAGAGCCCTCTGGGCTTGAACTATTTCAATGTAGCTTAAGTTTGATGAAAGCACAATAATGTCAACAATCTAAGTACAACAGTGAATACTTTACCAACTAATAACCAGGAAACGGTAAACAAGGCTCGGATGCCTGATAACTGACCGTCAGTCTCATTCTTAATGTCGGGGTTTAAATAGGCTGTCTCCTCGTAGACTGATGCAGTTAATACCTCCCATGAGTTTAGTTCCGTTGGCCCCGAGTTGCGAGATCTACCATCTTTTTTGCTGGATCTTTCCGTGGGCTCCTTCTCTCTCTGGATTCTCCCGAGGGTGGTGAGGGCCGCGGTCCTGTCGTATCCATGGGAATTTGAAGGTGCGAATGGAGAAATTGAAGCGCTTCTTCCGAATCCGAGAATGATCTAGAGTCTCCTTTGTGGTCAGTAAACTTTAGTATTGCTGGGAATGCCAGGGTAAATTTGATTCTTTTCTCCACAAAGAGTGCACAGGCGGGTTGAAAGGCTTTCCTTTTCTTTGAGACTTCCAAAGAATAGTCTGCGAAGATCAGAAGTTTGTGCCCCTCTACCTGCAGGGATTTCGAGTTGCGAAAGGATCGTAGAATGTTGTTTTTGTCCGCATAGTTCAGATAGCGTACTATGACTGGTCTTGGGGTGCGCCTTTCGTTTGATGGTGCTCCCATTCTGTGGGCTCGTTCCACCGTGCATTGTCCTGTGATACCCAGAGCTGCAGGGATGCGCGTGGCGCATATATCAGGCAATGGTTCCTGTCGGATGGATTCGGGGAGGCCTATAATGCCCAGGTTGTTCCTCCTACTGCGATTTTCCAGATCGTCCAGTTTTTCAAGTAGGTATTGCTGCGTTTGTTTGAACTTTTGGTGGTCTGTAAAGGAGGATTGCACATCATCTTCAATATCGGAGATTCTAGACTCAAGTTCTCCTATGCGTTTCGTATGGTCTCCTAGTTCTTGCCTGAGCTGAGCAATTCCCGCTGCCACCGCACGATCCACTGCGGCGGTAATGGAGGGTGTTAAGAGTGCTGCCACAGCCTGGGCCAGGCCCTCTAGTTGGCCATCCAAGGAAGGAGGGAGATTTGGAGTCTGCATAGTAGATTGTTGTTCTGCTGAGACGATGTTCTGTGCCATGGAGCTAGTATTCGGTGCTCCGTCCGCCATTTTAGGCGAGCCTTCGTTCGTTGCTGCAACGATCGAACGATTCTGACCGGCCGCTCCTCCTACCGCGTGGGTCACGAAGCGGTCCATCGGTCGGGCTGTCGCAGGGAGATGGATTGTCGGCCGGGGAGGGCAGTCGGTGGTGGTTATTTTTAGCGGTTTTGTAAGCCTGGAGGCCTGGAGCCGCCGTTACCTGCTCCCTCACATGCGGTGCCGGAACCGGAAGATTGGTGTTATTAATTTTGAAGTATTCTTCTAGGGAGGACGTTAAATCGTTTATAGTTCTAGGATCCGAGAGTAGAGAATCGTTAATTCTCCAGGTAAATGGAGTGGGGGACATGCCCACATGAGAGGTCTCGAACTTAGAGATTTGGTGATCAGCCCAGGGGCAGGGGTGTATTTCTGCTCTTGTAGAGTTGGCCAGAAGTATTGGTGTACAAAAAATGTAGTTCAACCTAGCGTAGCTGTTATGGGGGTGGGAATAAAAGGTATACGCTCTGCAACCTACGTTGTGGGCTCTCCAGGAATCAATTAGTTGGAATTCGTTAAGCGAACAGGTTAGTGATTTGGGAAAGGCCTTAGTGTGGGGGGTGAAAGAGCTTCTGTCCAGAGATGGATTGGCTGATAAATTAAAATCTCCACCTATAATTAAATGGGGGGGGGTCGTGTAGAGCATGAACATAAAAAAAGAAACTAAAGAAAGAGGTGTGTGAGGCATTAGGAGCGTGTGCTGATGTTATTGTAACAGCTTTACCTCCTATCGAACCTTTAATTATAATGTATCTACTCTCAGGATCCTTAAAAACTTTCTGAACATCCAATATAATATTGTTTTTAATAAATATTGCCACGCCCCTAGATTTAGAGGAGTGGCTGGTGTAGTGGTACTGTCTAAAGCCCCTGTCAAAATATTTGGGTGGCTTGTTTAATTGAAAGTGAGTCTCTTGAAGGAGAATTATGTCTGCACCTAGGCGTTTATAGTGCTTGAAGGCTTTTTTCCTTTTGTGAGGGGAGTTAAACCCCTGTACATTATGCAAGATTATTTTGAGACCCATATTAGAAACAACTGAGGGGAATTATAATATGAGAAAATGAGTTGTAAAAGGGGGAGGGTGAGACTGAACCACTACACCTTATAACAGTCTGCAGGAGAAAGATATAATTGGGTGATATCATACAACGCATACCCGATATGCAAGCATAGTTTCCTCTATTGGATTTAAGCCTTCCATCATAATAAAAAAAACAAAAACAATAAACAGGTAAAAAGTCTGTAACAAATTTGAAGGGGATCAAACTTAAGTGTAAAGCTCGATCTTGCAAGAATTAAACTTGGACAAACACGTCCAAAAATTGGGCCACTCATCCCACGGGCCGCGACCGGGAACGCCCCAGCGCAGATAATGCACTTGGACTGTGTACGGCAGCAGCATGTGGAGGAAGCAAAGCCCAACTGGGGGGGAATCATGGCCATTCCCGACCCTCCAGATAAGATATACAAATATATTCAAGAACTAGAAATCAAATATACTTATGTAAAATATGGCATTACCTTGATATGTAAGGAAATATATAAATGTTTAAGTTATCATACAACCTAAGTAGTGAAACTAGAAAATATAGCTAGTAAATATAGTTATTGGGCAGCTGTCGATGTAAGACCGCTGCTCACTCCAGAACTGACCCGCATGCTGTCCTTATATTCAGGAGGAGGAAAAAAAAAACTTCTGGTATCTGTCCTGATGAGAAGAGGATTCACAGAGAAGAAAAGAAAAAAAAAATGTATGAATAACACCAGATTAAAAAAGGGTTTTTCTCATGCTGGGTCATAGTGAAATGTTTAAATTGGAGAGAAGTGGATATCCCTGTTGGTGTTAGATTATATAGTACATGTGCTTGTAGATCAACAGAGTGGAGGAGTCATTTCTGTATTATGCTGCCATCTATTGATGAAAAATGAAATTGCAGTCGGCAACACCATATGTGTCAGGAGTCTATTTTTGACCAAGTCGTTCTAACTATATTTAAAGCAGTTTTCAGTAATAGTGCGAGGAAGATGAAAATGTAGGAGAAGAGGGTAGTAATGAAACAACTCCGGAACTTGTTAAATAACAAACCGACAACCGAAGCGAGAACGTTGCTTCGCAAAAACATGAAAAAAGGAGACCAATTGTTGTCTCTCGTAGTTGTGCATAATTAGCAGCATGAGGCAAAAGAAGGGACAACTGTCGTTATCATGCTTCGGTATCTCTAAAAGGTTGACGCCATCTGCGCTGGTCGCGACGGGAAACCAGGGTGTTCCAGATTGGAGAAGGTCGTGGGGTATTTTGTAGCCTGAGTGGCGGTTCTGGTTCCAACAGACCCAGTTTAATCAGTAATTCTTTTCCTTCACTTAGGTTAAATACTGTGTAGGTTGTACCATTGTGAGGAATTGTTAGTTTAAAAGGGAAGCCCCAACAGTACCTTATTCTGGCTGACTGAAGGATAGAGGTCACCTCCTTCATTTTTCTTCTTCTCTCCAGAGTTGCAGGAGAGATGTCCGGAAATATTTGGATTTTACATCCTTCTAGAATGATGTTAGGAGTGCCTCTGGAGGCTCGTAAGATTTCTTCTTTGACTAAAAAATCTTTTAGACACATAATAATGTCGCGGGGAGGTTTGTCTGGAGGGGGCTTGAGTCTGAGCGCACGGTGGATTCTGTCGTATTTAAATGCCTCTACCGCTGTGTTTGGCAAAAGTTCTTGAAACAGTTTATTCATAGCAGGGACCAGGTCAGTTACCGTTTCTGCAACCCCTCTGATCCACAAGTTGTTTCGCCTGTTACGATTATCTAAATCCTCCACTTGGGCTTGAACTAAGGAGAAGCTTTCCACTAGTGATTCAAAATCCTTTCTCAGGTCCTTGTGGGCGAGAGATAGTTCCTCATGTTTAGTCTCCAGGCGGTCCGTCCGATTGCCCAAAGCCGCTATTTCAGAGGAAAGAGCATTGGTGGATTTGTGCACCTCTGCTTGTATCTTCGCAGCTAATTTTTCATAAATAATTGTAAGGCTCTCATCGAGATCCGCTTTAGTCAAAGAAGAAGAATTATCGCTGTTTGGAAGTGCGTTAGAGGGGATGGGGACACAGCAGCAGAGGCCTGTTTTTTGGTACCGTTCTGACTCATCTTCCCTTTTTGAGCTGAACGTAACAGGTAGTTGGTAAGATTATGTTGGTTAGAGCGGCGGCTTTGCGCCTTCTTACCACCTGTCATACAAGATAAAGACGTGGCAGAGAGGAGAGAAAATGTATCCCTCTCCGCTCCCTCTTCTCTTCTGCTTCTTAACAATAGACTGGTATTAAAGAAAAATTATCTTAAATGTTCATCTGGAGGGATCAGGGGCAGTGAAGCGTGTTAAGGGCTAGAACATTTTTAAACGAGCATTGGTGGGTGTAAATAAGAGGGCCCCATTTAGTGATGGAAGAGTTCAGGTGGGATCAAGGGACCGTAAAGCAGCAGTCCTCCAAATAGAGCCCCAGGGCAGTGTAGCAGAAGGGATGCCACTAGGCCTCAACAGGCCTCCACAAGGGTTTCTTTCTGGGTCCTCTTTAGAGGGCTTCTTGGGGGAGTTGAAGAGCAATCTCCATCAGGACAGGGGCCAGAGAGGGTGGTGAGGGCACCTGGATGGGTGGGAGGAGGAGATGAGCACTAGGAGCCGGGAAATCTCGGCCGATCGCGGTAGGCCGCAAAAGCCCGGGGCCTCGATTTTGGGATCCGCGGCCGTCAGTCTCCAAACGGGCCGATACTGGCCTTAAATTGTAGCTGGGGATGAGAGGAGTGAGGATGGGGTGGAAATAATGCTCACCCTTGCTTCTAGTTGAAGGATGCCCGAGGATAGTAACGGGCCTGTGCGGAGCCTTGGAGGAGACGTCCGCTCTCGTTTCCAGCTAGCCACGCCCCCCGGTCACTCTTAATGAACACAGTACTGTGTCTCCATATACTCCACTATGAGGTAACCCCACCTTATCATATTTATGTTCTGTTCCAGATCTGCAGACCTGGGCTAGGTTTGAAATCAGGTCAATGTGACACATTATGCCTGAGGGGCGTCTTCTCTCATTTGTAGAGATGAAACATCAAATTTCCTCCCTGGATGTTCTTAAGGTTTTTACAGCATAGGCATGCTGTTCGAGCGCAAATTCCTGATGAGGTGATTCTTGCTACACACTTGGTTGAATCTCTCCTTACAGCCAAAAATATAGATAGGACTTTATCATCTATTTACCTGCACCTTACCTGTAGTGTTGAGCGAACCCGGACTGTAACGTTCGGGTTCGGTCCGGGGTTCTGCTATTTTACTCCACGTGTTGAGAAGCTGCAGGGCAGCCAATCAACAAGCGTTTCACTGGTTTGCCCTTAGAAGCCATCACAGCCATGCCTACTAATGGCATGGCTGTGATTGGCCGGTGCATCATGTGACCCAGCCTCTTTATAAGCTGGAGTCACAGTGCTGCAGTCACATGCTCCTTGGGTTAGTGTAGGGAGAGGTAGCTGACTG
Source organism: Glandirana rugosa (assembly GCA_018402905.1). Lineage (NCBI taxonomy): Eukaryota > Metazoa > Chordata > Amphibia > Anura > Ranidae > Glandirana > Glandirana rugosa. The sequence goes on from BLSH010153779.1 coordinate 210,619, forward strand.
CGTGAGGGACAGATTTGAGACATTTTAAGACCTGATCCTGCATCCTGAGATAGATTACTTTACTACTGCTGTCTGTGCTGTTGCTCTGAGGACAGATAGCAGAAATTAGAGATTTCACATACCGCTGCTTTGAGTTGCAGATCAAGCTCTGCATAGAACAACGATCGCTACGATCGTGCTCTACGATCAGATTGTTGGGGGAATT
>BLSH010153779.1:215164-236203 GCA_018402905.1 Glandirana rugosa
GTTTTATTCCTATTCCCCCAGACAAAGATCCAATCTAGGTCGTTGGTGTAACTACAGTCTTTGATGACGGACGTTATATTCAGACATACTCGTCTGTGCTGGTGTGGTACACTTACTTTCAGGGGTGGCTGACGAACGTAAAATTCGTTTACGAAAGATGTAAAACCATGTGTTGACTATCGGTAACTCTCCACATTATGTGAGACATGTCTATGAAATTAACATGTTTTCCTAGGAATCGGCTCTAGTATTTACCCTACATAAAACGTCTGGGACTGGGGTCAGGAGGAGGTAGTCCCGTCCCTATAGGGCGACGGTGCGGTCTTTGTGGTAACAGTGAGTCCGTGCGATCGTTCGGGTTCCGTCCGGACCCGGACCCGGACTTTGTCCCGAAGTTCGGACGGACCAGCAGAACCCGAACTTCCAGAGGTTCGCTCAACTCTACTTACCTGTAAGGATATCTCTAAAGTGACAATGGTGTTTCTGGCGTGGCAGCGGGATATCCCTGCCCTGATGGAGGAGGACTGGGGTCAGGGTCTGCAAAATACATCCCATTTATGATCTCGGCTAAGGATCCTTTTGTACAATTAAAGTATCTGTACAGAGTGTATTACACCTCTCAATGGCTATCAGTTGTGTACCAAAATGTAGAAAGCATTTGCTTAAAATGCAAGCAGTCGGTGGGGACTTTCATTCACATGGTGTGGTCGTGTCTGCTCATACAGACTTATATTGCAGGCAGTAGTTTCTGACATCAATGTGGTTGCTGGATCTAACCTAGAAACAGACCCCCTTATCCTTATTTTGGGCATCACTGATAACCTACCTACTAATAAGTACAACACGTTATTTGTAGAGTTCAGCGAACTCGAACTGTAAAGTTCAGGTTCGTAGCGAACTTTGGGGTGTCCGAGACCCGGACCCGAATCCGGACTTTTCAAAAAAAGTTTGGGTTCAGTTTCGGGGTTCTGGTATTTTATTCCACGTGTTGAATAGCTGCCCTTAGAAGCCATCACAGCCATGCCTACTAATGGCATGGCTGTAATTGGCCAGTGCATCATGTGACCCAGCCTCTATATGGGGCTGGAGTCACCGTGCTGCATGTCATATGCTCTCAGGCTAGTTTAGGGAGAGGATGCTGCTGGCTCTGTGAGGGACAGATTGCAGATATTATAAAACATCTCATCCTGCATTACTGAATTATCTGATTGTGGACTAGGTAGAGATTACTAGTACTGCTGCTTTGAGGGACAGATTGCAGACCTCATCCCGCTGCACAGAACGATCTGACTGGACTAGGTAGAGTCTACTGCTTGGAGGGACAGATTATTGTTCTAAAATCATCTCTAAGTTCTATAGGGAAAGGTTCCAGCTGTTGCTTTAAAGGGACAGATTATTGTTATAAAATCATATCCAAGTTCTATAGGGAAAAGTTCTAGCTGTTGCTTTAAGGGACAGATTATTGTTTCTTGCACAAATTAAAAAGTGCATCTACATTACTGGTTAAAAAAAAAAAAATTCCAAAAACGACATTTGCGGCCAACGGTGCATTTCTTGCACAAAAATAAAAGAAATGTCTACATTGCTGGTTTAAAAAAAAAAAAATATTCCAAAAACGACATTTGCGGCCAATGGTGCATTTCTTGCACAAAAATAAAAAAAAGTCTACATTGCTGGTTTAAAAAAAAAATATTCTAAAAACTAAATTTGCGGCCAGTGGTGCATTTCTTGCACAAAAATAAAAAAAAACAGCGTTGGCTACCTCCTCCTCCTCCACCGCCACTTGCACCGCCTCCTCAACCTCCAACTCCACATCCACCTCCATTTTTTATTTTTTTATGTGATTTTAGCTTAAAAATTATTTTAAGTTATTTCCCTATCCCCATTTCTTTGTAGGGCACTTGTCCGACTCTTACCCCCATTTTCATTCCTTTTGCAGACTTCTAGGACTTGCCAGGACTTTGTTACAGCCATTTTTGTGCCTAAAAGTTTGGGTCCCCATTGATTTCAATGGGGTTCGGGGTCCGGGATAAAGTTCGGGTCAAGTTTGGTCCCGAACCCTGACTTTTTCCCGAAGTTCGGCCGAACCTGCAGAACCTGAACTTCCAGGTGTTAGATCAACTCTAGTTATTTTTATTCTATGTTGCCTAGTATGCCATGAAGGCTATCCTGTCCAAATGGAAACTTCTGGATCCTCCCATGCTTTCAGCAGGGAAATCTCTAATAAATGCTACCTTGCCTTTATACAAACTTACCTATATGGGGCATAACTGTCCAAAGAAATTTGACAGAATTTGGATGGCCTGGGTTCAGGCTAGACATATTACAATTTGAACAGCTGGTAGGCCTCTACTGTGGGCCTTGGACATTCTGATATCAATCATTCCCTCCTGTTAAGGTATATGGATGCTTTTAATTACTCTCTCTGATCCTCCTTGGTTCCCCCCCCCCCCACTCCCCCCTACTCCAGTTTTCCTGATACTTACCTGCTGGGTTGCCCCGCTTGCCTCCTAGTGCTTTAGTTGTATTTGCTCTGAGAGGAGGTTGGAGAGGAAATGGTAGCTTACCCTATATACTCATGTAGATCATATATGTAAACAGTACTGTTCAAAACTGGTAGGATAACACATTGTGAGTAGAGTTGAGCGAACCCGTGGATGTTTGGGTTCGGTGGGTTCGGCCGAAATTCGGAAAAAAGTCTGTGTTCGGTACCGAACTTGACCCGAACTTTACCCCGAACCCCATTGAATTCAATGGGGACCCGAACTTTTAGGCATAAAAATGACTGTAAAAAAGTCCTGGAAAGTGCTAGAGGGCTGCAAAATGATTTTAGAACAATAATCTGTCCCTCTAAGCAGTAGACTCTACCTAGTCCAGTCAGATTGTTCTGTAATGCAGGATGAGATCTGCAATCTGTCCCTAAAAGCAGTAGTAGTAGTAATCTCTACCTATCTATCTGCAATCTGTCCCTCACAGCACCGGCAGCATCCTCTCCCTACACTACCCAGAGAGCATGTGACATGCAGCACTGTGACTCCAGCCTCATATAGAGTCTGGGTCACATGATGCACTGGCCAATCACATCCATGCCATTAGTAGGCATGGCTGTGATGGCTTCTAGGGAAAACCAATGAAACACTTGTTGATTGGCTGCCCTGCAGCTATTCAACATGCGTGATCAAATACCCAAACCCAGAACTCAAACCCAAACTTTTTTTCAAATGTCCGGGTTTGGGTCCGGGTCACGGACACCCCAAAGTTCGGTACGAACCCGAACTTTACAGTTCGGGTTCACTCAACTCTAATTGTGAGTAAAGATGTACAATTAACCAATATTCTGGATTGTTCACTTCAATTTCATCTATGTGATGTTTGTCAAACTATGCTTTTGTGTACCATATTCTTGTTCTTATTTACAAGTGCATTATGCTGATGCTTCAATAAACATTCCTTCTGCTAAAAGTTCATGTGCGTGTAAAGGCAGGTGTCCCAATACCTTTGACAATATAGCGTATGTCTATTTATTTACAGGCATGATGTATTTTATATTTATTTATTTTTGCTGAAATATCTGTTTATTCTCCCTTTTGACGTGCCTCCCCGTGTTCCCTTATATGGCGCCTAGATGCCCCGCTGTACATTGCCCCCCCAACAAGCTCAGGCCCCTCAGCACCTTCTGTGGTGCTGTGGGGCCAATTAGATTGAGCTGCATCATGTGCACTGCTGCTCAGCGTCATTCTTTGGCGCTAGGCCGCACCTACACACCATCATCTCCCTGTCATCATCCGCTCCTCTGTGTGTGTCAGCAGCCCCCTGGCCTCTGACTTCACGGTGCAGCACAGGCTCAGTGATGCCGGATGTTAAGCAGGCCACTGAATTATTATTATTATTAGCAACATTGATCTGCTGGGTACCCCGGTCTACACCTTGACCTGGGGACCCCACTGGCTCCACCTCTTGCTTGTTCTCCTCCCCTGCTCCCTCGCTCATGGTGGAGTTGAGCTTTTGAAATTCAGTTATATAGATATTGGGGGTATGCTACTGGTAAAATGTCCAAATTGGGCCCAAAGTGTCAATATTTTGTGTGGCCACCATTATTTTTCAGCAATACCTTAACCCTCTTGGGCATGGAGTTCACCAGAGCTTCACAGGTTGCCACTGGAGTCCTCTGACCCCCCCCACCCCTCTACCTCTGGCAGCACTCATATGTCTATTTTCCAAAGACAACCTCTGGATATGATGCTGAGCATGTGCACGCAACTTCTTTGGTCGACCATGGTGAGGCCTGTTCTGAATGGAACCTATCCTGTTAAACCGCTGTATGGTCTTGGCCACCATGCTGCAGCTCAGTTTCAGAGTCTTGGCAATCTTCTTCTAGCCTAGGCCATCTTTATGTAGAGCAACATGTCTTTGTTTCAGATCCTCAGAGAGTTATTTGCCATGAGGTGCCATGTTGAACTTCCAGTGACCAGTATGAGAGAGTGATAATACCACATTTAACACACCTGCTCCCCATTCACACCTGAGACACTAACGAGTCACACAACACTGGGGGGGGGGGGAAATGGCTAATTTGGCCCAATTTGGACATTTTCACTTAGGGGTGTACTCACTTTTGTTGCCAGTGGTTTAGACATTAATGGCTGTGTGTTGAGTTATGTTGAGGGTACAGCAAATGTACACTGTTATACAAGCTGTACACTCACTACTTTACATGGTAGCAAAGTGTAAATTCTTCAGTGTTGTTACATGAAAAGATATAATAAAATATTTACAAAAATGTGAGGGTGTTATTCCTTTTACCCTTAGAGATTTTACCTAAATTGGTCAGTCCCCACTATGTGATCCGTGTGGGCACCGATTGACACAGTGTTGGAGGTTCATCCTCCTGGCTTTCTTTCATTCATTCCACATTCGTACTGCCGGGGATCCTCCCCCCTCCCCCGCTCTGTTTCTATCTACCTTTCCTTCCCATGGGCCATTGTGTTAGTGCACGTCTGAGGGATAGTCGCTGTACATTATGAGTAGAGTTGAGCGAACCCGAACTGTAAAGTTCGGGTCCGTACTGAACTTCTGGGTGTCCAGGACCCGGACCCGAACCCGGACTTTTCAAAAAAAGTCCGGGTTCGGGTCCGGGGTTCTGGTAATTTAATAAAAGTTTTGAAAATTGCTGTAACAAAGTCCTGGAAAGTCCTAGATGTCTGCAAAAGGAAGGAAAATGGGGGTAAGGGTCGGACAAGTGCCCTACATAGAAATGGGGAAGGGGAAATAACTTAAAAGCATTTTTAAACTAAAATCACATAAAAAAAATCAAAAATGGAGGTGGATGGGGACCATCTTCAAACTGTGTGTGAAAAGTATAAATTAGCGGGAGAAGCCATATCACTGTTCTACAATCATCTTCAAACTGTGTGGGAAAAGTATAAATTAGCTGGAGAAGCCATATCACTGTTCTACAATCATCTTCAAAGTGTATGGGAAAAGCCTATTGCAGGGGGATAGAGCCATATTACTGTTCTTCCAGCCGCATAGAGAGCCATATTATTGTTCTAAATTTTAGAACACTAATATGGCTTCTCCCACTAATTTATACTTTTCACACACAGTTTGAAGATGATTGTAGAACAGTGATATGGCTTCTCCTGCTAATTTATACTTTTTCACACACAGTTTGAAGATGATTGTAGAACAGTGATATGGCTCCTCCCGCTACTTTATACTTTTCACACACAGTTTGAAGATGATTGTAGAAACAGTGATATTGCTTCTCCCGGCTAATTTATACTTTTCACACACAGTTTGAAGATGATTGTAGGACAGTGATATGGCTTCTCCCGCTAATTTATACTTTTCACATACAGTTTGAAGATGATTGTAGAAAAATGATGGCTTCTCCCGGCTAATTTATACTTTTCACACACAGTTTGAAGATGATTGTAGAACAGTGATATGGCTTCTCTCACTAATTTATACTTTTCACACACAGTTTGAAGATGATTGTAGAACAGTGATATGGCTTCTCTCACTAATTTATACTTTTCATACACAGTTTGAAGATGATTTTAGAACACTGCTATGGCTTCTCCCGCTAATTTATACTTTTCACACACAGTTTGAAGATGGTCCACATCCACCTCCATGTTTGATTTTTTTTATGTGATTTTAGTTTAAAAATGCTTTTAAGTTATTTCCCTGTCCCCATTTCTTTGTAGGGCACTTGTCCGACCATTACCCCCATTTCCTTCCTTTTGCAGACCTCTAGGACTTTCCAGGACTTTGTTACAGCCATTTTAGTGCCTAAAAGTTCGGGTCCCCATTGATTTCAATGGGGTTCGGGGTCCAGGTCAAAGTTCGGGTTCTGTCCGGACCCGAACCCGGACTTTGTCCCGAAGTTCGGCCGAACCAGCAGAACCCGAACTTCCAGAGGTTCGATCAACTCTAATTATGAGTATTTCACATATGCCATGACATTGTTGGTTATCTGTAAACTATACTAGTTGTTTAAATGTATAACTTTGTTTAAACATTACTCATATGTCTATTATTGTATCCTTAGACCATTGTACCTCACTCTTATCTTCCCCTGAAGAAAGAATGTATCTATATTCCAAAACGTGTTGGAAATCTTTCTGTATACATAATTTCTGGTTTGGTCATATACTACAAGACCAACCCAGGGTTCCAAATGTGTAAGCTAAAGGGTATCTGTTTTTGGAATATACTGTTGTCACCATAATTGCTTTTAACTCTTTGTGACTGGGATCACGATTTTACTACTTTACAAATAAAGTTTTGCTGATTTTATCATACTCTATCTTTACTACTAATTTAAAACCTGCCTGAAAAGTCCAGTTGGGGCCATTTTCTCCATGTTTTGCTTTTGCCAAGTGCATTTGACACCCTCGGCAGCTTGTATTAATCAATACAATAAATAAACAAAGCGCTAACCCAATAGACAGCAGCAGCTCAAATACTAGGTCTGAGTATAAAAAGTCTATATGTAACATGGAGCCGCGCTAAAGCTCAAAATTAAAGTCTCTATTCAAGGACCAGAATCCTGGATAATTTGAGAAATGGATGAAGCAAAAATCCTGAGTATCCGAATAGGAGGCTTACCCCAATGAAATGATAAAAGCGCTTATATCATATCATTGGGGTAAGCCTCCTATTCGGATACTCAGGATTTTTGCTTCATCCATTTCTCAAATTATCCAGGATTCTGGTCCTTGAATAGAGACTTTAATTTTGAGCTTTAGCGCAGCTTGTATTAATCACCACAGCACCAGAAGATTCTTACTACATGGTTTGCTAGGGGGCAGCGGACTGAAGACTAAAAGAGCAGCCACCACGACAAGAGACAATTCTCATTTAATATAAGTACTGTCCCTTGTGCTGAACAAAAAGTAAGCCTAAGATTTAAAATCATTCTTTCCATTGGAATCCTCAGAATGAATGTATTAATCCTCACCAAGTATGCTTCTATTATAATTTTACTGACAACTTTTTTATACAATCGTTTTTATTTTATGTTTTGTACAATGATGACCCATTCTGTATTCATTTTAGTATTGCAGTAATATGATCTCATGTTGTCACCTTTAATACTATAACTGTATTTAGTATGATTCATCATCCACCTTTATATCTTTTTGTTATAACCTGACATCGAATTTTATGCATTAAAGTACAATTTGCTAGTCATTTTTTTCAGCCATCAATCACCTGAAAGGTATGACATGTCTTGCATTAGTAGTACCCATTTGCCATCAGCACCTTTTGTATTTGACTTCTAGTGCTAATAAAAATGTTTTTCCCCTCCAGCTGTAAAAAAATATAAGAATTTCCAACTTACTTACTGACCTTTCCTTTCTGTTTGTTCAAAAGAGAATCATGCAGATTTAGTTTAAAATTCTTGTACAAGATATGTAAAAAAAATGAAGCTATTTGTCTTTCCAAGTCCCCCATTACCTAAGAAAACAAAACATAATTCATATTTACACCAAAGACCCTTTGATCTGCCTCTGCCTCTTTTGCGCTCAAATCCAAATCCCTCTGTTCCTTTAACCCGCCATCTCTTCCCATACATGTATACATAGTTATGTATAAAACAATGTACTAATAGAAATAAATTCAGTTTCCATATTGGGAGGAGGTTCAACGAGCACTTTTAAGCCCCGTACACACGGTTCAACGATCGCATACAACAGGTCGTACTCACGACCGTTGTATGCGATATCGATCGTTCGTATGCGCGATTTGAACAGTCGAACATACGACGGTCGTACAAGGGAGTTGTATGAGCAGACTAGAAAACTTGGTCGTACCAGCAAGCTCTCATACGACCGCTGTATCGTGTGTACAGAGCAGTTAGTACAACAAAGTTGTATTGTGCAAAACACGCATGCCCAAAGTCAGGAATTGCTGGATGCTAATTACAATCACCTGAACGTTCTTTCCCCAGCCGTACGATCATGTAGTGCAGTCAGTATGCTGCATACAACAGCCAACATACGATTCGACGCAATCGTACGTGCGATCGTCGAACCGTGTGTATGGGGCTTTAGTGTTGCAATTGAAAACATAATCAAATACTATTTAAAGTTGAACTCTAGGCCTGTGCAGTTGTACAGGCTCATCTACTATCCTGCAATTGCTTACTGTGATTTCACTGAGCTACTTTTTTTTCAGCATACATTAGAAACTGCATCAAGTTAAACAGAGACAAACTATTTTTCTGGCTGGAGGGCATCCAACATTACCCAACACTTTCATCCTCAGCCTTACTGTTCTTGGCCTGCCCCTTTTATTCATTATATTTCAGTTTATTAATTTATGGAGGCTCAGAGTCACATGGGAGTGTTACCTAGGGCAGTCTGTATGCAAATGAAGCCTGCCTAGGAATACCCACTCCTCCACAGTGACATCCATCCATCAAGACATTTTATGTGATCTGCCTGCATTGCATAGAGAAGCACAAAGACCCAGTAATAAAGTCACTGGACCTAAAATAAGATATTCATTAAAAACAAAAAGTTTTATTTAACAATTCAATCAGTAATTTGATGTGGGATCAGGGAAGGTAAAATATAAGCAGATTAAACTTCACCTGAAAAACAAAATCAATATTGTTTAAGGCTAGGGTCATACCTGCGCGTGTGTGTGCTTACATACCTACAGCAGCCCAATGGGCTGCTGTACCCATGAAAAACACAAGAAAAGAAGACCTAAACCTTTCTCCAAACCCACACAGTGGCTTGAAGGAATGAAAATTGCTTGATTCCCACATCAATACTTTCAGTGTTTATGGGGGAATCCTTCCAGCTGCACTATTGCATTCTGACAGTGGAAGGTTTCTCCTATAGCCTCCAGCATTTATTGTATGAAAAAAACCTGACAGGCTAGTTGAACTAAAGTCAATCGATAGATCAACTTCAGTACAACCAGCCTGCCCATAGATGTGTAGCGGTACCCCCATAGGGGCTGCTGGTTATTGCAGTCCATCTGTCACCCTGCCCAGCCAGGCACACAATTTCCTGTCACTCTCAGGCAGGAAACAGTCCATGAACTTTGTTTTATATTTTTATTGAGGAGATTAAACCTGGATGGGGTAAGGGAATATGGGATGCCCAGTTGATTGAAGCACAATGTACACGGGACTCAGCCTGTATACACTCTTTGTATTTACACCTCCACACTTCAGCTCCAGCACATTACTTGCTTGCAAACTATCTCTCCTTGACACCTCCAGCACATCACTTGCTTGCTCTCTCCCAGACCAACTAGCACTGATTGGTAGGCCTGACACTGGCTCAGCCAGGCCTAAAGTGAATTCTATTTGCAGGCAGGGACCACAGGCCCCTTTGGTGTCACAATAATGAATGTCATTGCTAGCTGTCCACGTGGCTACTGCTCCCAATACCACCTCTTCAGGCACTGTCAGCCCTCCTGGCTGCAGCTGGCTTTCTCCATTGCCCATGCCACCACAGTCCACTCTGGCTCTGCACCCATCCCAGACTGCAAACTCCCAGTCCTCTCAGGTGTGCCTCCCCAGTCCTTCCCTGACTGTGTGTCACTCACCAGCCCTCCTGGCTGCGACTTGTAGTTCCTCCTGGAGACTTTGCCTGACAGTGCTTCTCCTGATGTCCTCTCCTTGCTCCTCTTGTGCCACCTGTCCAAGACACCTCTGCATGTTCTCAGAGGGCCCCGTCTGCACCCGAGTCCAGGCCCAAGGTTTCTCCCCAGACTGGGGAGCTCCCTCAAAGGCCATGATAGCCTAGCACTCCTTCTCCAGCTTTCCACCCAAACAATTCCTTCTCAGCTGGGCTGACCTTGGATATTTAAGGAGGCTTGCCCCCTGCCAATCCAAGTTGGGGATTGGTCAGGGCTCCTCAGAATACCCCAGGCATCTCCACTTCTTCTCTCATCCTTCCTTTACAGAAGACACTAGAATACTCTGGAAAGAAGTGGGAGGTCTTGGTGATGCTGTCTGTGAGTCATCCAGCTCTGCCTAAGTCACTCCCAACCCAGATAAAAACAAACAGGCCTAGCTACCAGCCAGGCCTGCTTAAATTTACCTACTCTATCCAAAAATCCTACTTACTCACTCACATCTAGCAACCAAGAGGCTGCTAAACTCACCCCTCCCCTAACATCCAGACAGTCCCTTGGCTGGGAATTTACAAAAATCAACTCCTGGGCCCAGGAGCAAGGACATCCCATAAAAATACAGTTTTGGAAGGGGAAAAGGAAACAAAACTGGGACAGGGCTATTCACAAATAAATGCATACAAAAATATAGGAAATGGTTAGCATTTACACCATATACATCACACTATACACCTAACTACAGGTCCCTGTAGCTACAAACAACATAACATGACATCACATTTTGAGCCAGAGCACCCCCCCTGAAGGCAAATACTCTGCCCACTGGATTTAATGGCTCCAGCATGAGACAGGTGAACAGCTGTCCATTCCGTATAGGTCCTGTAAAGACAAAAACACAACATATTCTCACAGCTATCTATACACTTTACAAGACTTTCTATCAGTAGGGGTTATGGCCTGCTGACAGAATCACCAATGTCAAGACCATATGCATCACTTCAAAATACTTTTATTTCTTTTGTTCTGTCAGGAGGGGGTTGTAGCCTGCTGACAGAGACAAATGTCTTTGCTTTCATTCCCAGCAGCTGAAGAGAGATGCAGGTACCTTCTGCAAAGTACAAAAATACAGGAGTCGGTTCATGCTGGATTACTACACAGATATGGAATACATGTACAAAGCAGATCAGGATTTAGGAAGAGACTCAAATAACATATTTCCATTTTATTGAGGATTCGATATTGAACACTGCTCCGAGGGAGAATGATCCAGTTGGAGATGTATCCTTCTATGGCTCCAAGTTCTCTGCATACTGGCTTTCAAATGTGACCACTGGATTGATGAGATAAAGTGACATCTGGTCCCCGCCAACAGTGTTTCTTTCCTTGGTATAGATTTCCATGCTTGTTTTTATGGCATTTTGGTAAGTGCAGTACTACTTTTCGGTGGTGGATCTCACTTCATTGGTGTTGGATTGAGGTTCACCTCACTTCATTGGTGTTTATTTGTTGCTCACCTCACCTCATTGTATATAAAAATTGCACTGATGTGCAATCAGACAAAAGGGTGGGACTTTAAATGGAGGATGTGGTGATCTGAATGTAATATTGATGGATATAAGTCGATTGAGGTAGTAAATGAATTTATTGAGTAATCATCAGTTAAACATATAAATGGTCACACACGTGATCCAATCAGGTAAAACATGATTATAAATAAAAGTTCATACAGTACATAATACAAGTTCCCCATCCATCAATTTCATATACATATACACAGTATTAAAATAAACAATGACACACTGCATGGCCCATATTTTGAAGTTTCTAGGGGTAGTACCCCTGGTATATCATATAATAGGTTAGTGAAATAGCGCATTGTAGTAGCAGAAAATACGACAGTAGTAGCTCTATGCGTTTCGTGACTTTTGGGGTCACTCATCAGGAGCAAGCGTGTTAATCTGCGGAAAGAGTAATTAGAAAAAGGGGGGGTAATCTTATTGATAACCTAATATAGGGTGATGGGGCTGACATCTCATGGTGAGCAGTCCCCAAGACAAACTAGATTACTGAGTATACACTCACGTAAGTTGCAAATCGGTTGTGCGGCGTCAAGGGGCTGTCCGGGACATCATGGACGGGGGCTGTGGCGGGCGGGCAGGGCAGCAGCAACCCACCAGGGCGTGATCAGGCACTGGGATGAGATCAGCAGGATCAACCAGTGAAGTATGTGGTATGTAGTAGGAAGAATGACTGAGCAACTTCTTTTCATCATCAGTTGCTCAGTCGATCATTCTTCCTACTATAGACCACACACTTCACTGGTTGATCCTGCTGATCTCATCCCGGTGCCTGATCACGCTCTGGTGGGATGTCCGTGTGGGTTGCCGCTGCCCTGCCCGCCCGCCACAGCCCCCGTCCATGATGGTCCCGGACAGCCCCTTACCTCCGCACAACCGGTTTGCAACTTACGTGAGTGTATACTCAGTAATCTAGTCTATCTTGGGGACTGCTCACCATGAGATGTCAGCCCCATCACCCTATATTAGGTTATCAATAAGATTACCCCCCCTTTTTTCGAATTACTCTTTCCGCAGATTAACACGCTTGCTCCTGATGAGTGACCCCAAAAGTCACGAAACGCGTAGAGCTACTACTGTTGTGTTTTCTTCTACTACAATGCGCTATTTCACTAACCTATTATATGATATACTGGGGGTACTACCCCTAGAAACTTCAAAATATGGGCCATGCGGTGTGTTATTGTTTATTTTAATACTGTGTATATGTATATGAAATTGATGGATGGGGAACTTGTACTATGTACTGTATGAACTTTTATTTATAATCATGTTTTACCTGATTGGATCACGTGTGTGACCATTTATATGTTTAACTGATGATTACTCAATAAATTCATTTACTACCTCAATCGACTTATATCCATCAATATTACATTCAGACCACCACATCCTCCATTTAAAGTCCCACCCTTTTGTCCGATTGCACATCAGTGCAATTTTTATATATCATGTTTAGGGATGTAAGCTAGAGCCTTACCAGGCGACCTTCAAGCTTCACTTAAAGTCCCACCCTCTGTTCCCCGACCCTTTCCTTGCACCTCACCTCATTGGTGTTGGATTGATGTTTACCGCACCAATACTCCAGCACATGCAAGATAAAAACTGTTGGACTTCTTTTTCATGAACTTTATTAGTAGTTATGTGCACTTTATATGTTGATAGTAGTTTACACACATATACACTGTTTGCACTTTACTGAATTGTAATATAGGCACTTTACGGTTTAAATAATGAATGATGGCACCGTGTTCAGTTTATGTGCACAGTTACACTAAGATTTAATACCTGGACTAACAAACTCGTATATAGGCTGACTCCTTGTGCTTAGTTGTAATTCATTTTTACAGAATATAGACATAGCGCTACACGTAATTTTTGTATATATGGTTTAATCATTTTTGTTTAATTGTGTTAGCAGCTAGTCACTTCTCAACACACTTAGCTCGGTATACAACCAACCCTAAATAGGTTAAGAAAAACACAGCAGTGAACAGTTTTCTTTGGAGTTCCTGGTGGGAGGGACAGCTCCCTGCACTATCAAGTTCCTTTAAGAGTTAAGGGCAGAATTTTGACCTCACCCAGAGTCCCTCAGTAAGAATGTTCATCAAACTGGCTACGATTAGGGTGGCAGGCCACTCTTAGTCCTGCAAATATTCAGAGAAAGAAGGAACACTGTCTGCATCCCTCAGTCCATGTTGCAAAATTTCCAAGGTGAGCTGCATGCTCCAACAGTCTCTCACACATAGAAATGTGGGTCAGGCAATCTCCTCCTACCGCTCTTCTTCTCTGATGGAAACAGAGTGGCTCCTGGCAGGCGGATCAGCTTTCACAACCACCACTCTGTCTCTGTAGATTGCTCTCCCCAGCCTCCATTCCCTCTGAATGTCCTCAAAGTGGGTCCAGGTCTCCTCACACTCTGGCACCCACAAAGGCTTGAGGATGTGCAAGTACTTCCACACAGTTCTCCACAATGTCCATAGTGTCAGGAGGGACATAAGGGTAGTCCAGATGCCACTCCAAGCAATCTTCTGCTGAACTTCCTGCTGGAACCTGGAAAACCTGGGCAGTTCTCTGGGCTTCCCATTTCCTGTCAGTACACACGCATTGGTGGGCCTCTTGACCCACTGCCTGTATTCAGCTGCTCTGGTTTGGGTGGTGGAGGGTCTGTTGTAAAAGCGTTGTCTGCTGCCGATGGGGGTTCCTGCAGCTTCTTCAGCTCCCATAGCCAGATCTGTAACATCTACCACACCAAACTGTAATTTCTGGACCTGGGAGCCTCCCAACTCCCATTTCTCATCCAAGCTGCTGTGGGACGACCAATCTGCTATCTCTTCCAGGGACACAACTCCACTTGCAGTCTGGGGGAACCACAATCTATGGCCCTGTCCTTGCCTTCCCCTTCTGGCTCACCTGAGGGCGCCTCCCCCTCCAGCACTGGCTCCTTCCAGATGGGGTTAGCAAGGGACATAGGAGCGGCTAGCATTTCAGGGACATTATCTGGTTCCTGCTGGGCAGTACTTACCAGGTCCCCAACTGGGCCACAGGCCATGACAGACTCTTCCCTCATGTCACTGATGTTTGGCAGGGGAGTCACCATGCTACGACTCCACCCCACCTTTTGGCGATGATCCTAGGCCCACTCTGGCCTTGTGGGACTTCTGCAACTGCATAGTACTGTGGCCCCTGCTGGCTGGATACAAACTGTGTGAGTGGTTCACAACAATGACCTCATCAGATCCATGCGCTGACCACCACGGTCATTATCCAGCATTCTGCATACAGCAGACACGGGCTTTCCGTCCCCTCAAATATCCCAAGGGCAAATCCCCCACAATGCTCCAACCAGACACGGGTGTCCACCAGTGTCCACTCCTGCAAATCAGGCAGCCAGGTCAGTGCTGAAAACACAGGAGCACCACACTCCACCATCTTGCTCCTCTGCTTCATGGGGTGTCTGCTAGCAGGGAATGCTGGATGCCCTCTAGGGCGTGGTGCCACCCCCTCGCTTCCAGACAGGCTGGCATCTGCGAAGCTGATAGGCAGGCCCCTCCCACGGTGTGCTGCTGTAAATCCTTGTTAGCCGAACTGAAGTTTGCAGGCACACTGGAACTTGCAGGACTTGCCCGGGCATGTCGCTCGGCAACTGAGGGCAAATGACCACTGACTTCCCCGGTGGTTGCCAATAGTAACAATAACGTTTTTAGCCCAAGTCTCACTGAAACATTTTTAGCACAGTCCCCCCCGCGGGCACCCGCAGGCTTACTCCGGGCATCAGTAGACATCTCCAGGCACTCTTTACTGTTTAAAACAGGAGTTTGAAGCAAAAGTTCAAGATGTCCAGCAACAGCAGATCACTGGACATGTTTGTAATCCATGGGCACTATTGCCCTCCTTGGTTTTCCACAGGTGACAGCACATGGCAAAGTAGTTACTGATTTGCAGATTTTAGCACAAGTGTCCATTCCAGCTATGGCTGGGGCAACTGAGCAAGCAGGTAACAATAACTTGACAGGCCACTCTGGCTTGTTGCTATGGGCAACGGCACTTGATGCTGTAGTAC
Source organism: Glandirana rugosa (assembly GCA_018402905.1). Taxonomy (NCBI): domain Eukaryota; kingdom Metazoa; phylum Chordata; class Amphibia; order Anura; family Ranidae; genus Glandirana; species Glandirana rugosa. Next base: position 230,912 of record BLSH010153779.1, read on the forward strand.
TGAAAGTAGGCAGAGCATATAAATGCTACCCTGGGTTCAATTCCTCAATTTGGTTGAACAAAATGCAGTTCTCCTCGGCTCTATCAACTTTGGTTGCTAGGGGCAGCGGCTGGCAGGTTACCTGTGAACAGATGATCCCAGACGAGCCCCCAAATGTAGCGGCACCCACATAGGGGCTGCTGGTAATTGTAGTCCATGGGTCACTCTGCCCAGCCAGGCTGTCACGTACCTGGTAGATGAGTCTGCCTTATGCAGTGGGTAACCTCCCTTACGACCCTGACTCGGGAACCCCTGGTAGGGCAGACAGGTGGCTCAGGAGTGCAGGATGGCACAAGGGTCGGACTGGGTCACTGGTGTTGGTAGGACATCCGTACTCGTGCACAAAAAGTGTGGTCGTACAGGCCGGGTCATGAAGCTGGCTGGCAGAGCAGTACAGAAGGAGCAGGCAAATGGATGGTCGGGTTCAGGCAGGGTCGTCAACAGGCAGGCAGCAGAAGTACAGGAGGGATAGGCATAGACGTACCCAGGCGCGCGCATAGGCGCTAAAGTCCAAAAGATGAGGGATTTCTCCTAACATTGCCCCCCCCAGGGGCAGCCTACGGATGCCCAGCCGGGCCTTCAGATCCGGATGAGTCCTCCATAATGACTGGATAAGCTCCTTGACATGGATGTGTTCCTCGGGTTCTCATGAGTTCTCTTCAGGTCCATACCCTTTCCACTTGATCAATAATTGTGTCACACCCCCTCTCACTCTGCAGTCGAGGATTGTCTCGATGATGTATTCTTCCTCACCATCCACTATGACGGGCTCAGGTGGAGCCGATCTCCTCCCCGGAAAGTAGTCCTTGGTTACTGGTTTCAACAGGGACACGTGAAATACCGGGTGTACCCGAAGATAAAGGGGAGGCTCAGCTCATACGCCACCTTATTGATTCTTCTTTCGACGTGGAAAGGGCCAATGAACTTTGGTCCCAGCTTTTTTGAGGGGGAGGCCAATTTTAAGTTCTTGGTCACCTGGTTGTAGGTCCAGTTCCCCTCGCCTTCCTCTGTCGAACATCCGTTTATTGTACTCCTGCGACCGGAATAATGTCTCCCATAGGAGCTTGTTGTTCTCCACTAGGAAAGCAGCCATGTCCTGGACAGCAGGCACCAAGCTTTCTGGAGCCAGGTCGGGCAAGAAGGAGGGATGGTAGCCAAGATTCACCCAGAACGGTGACTGATTAGTGGCAGAGTGAATTGCGTTGTTGTAGGCAAACTCGGCTACCGGCAGCAGAGAGACCCAATCGTCCAGAGAGAACGAGGAGTAGCACCTGAGGTACTGCTCTAATGTTTGGTACGTTCTCTCCGTCTGGCCGTTGGTCTGGGGGTGGTAAGCGGAGGACAACACTAATTCAGTTCCCAGCAGAGAGCAGAGGGCCTTCCAGACCCGAGAAGTAAATTGTACCCCTCAATCAGATACAATGTTAATTAAAGTCTCTGCCATTCGGTTGACCGTCAGAGTGCCCTTCATGGGGATAAAATTAGCCATTTTGGTGAGGAGGTCCATGACCACAAAGATGGTAGAGAATCCTGCAGATGGGGGCAGCTCTACTATGAAGTCCATAGATATATGTGACCAAGGCCACTCTGGAACAGGTAGTGGGTATAGCAACCCCCAGGCTTTGGTCCAATCAACCTTGTTGCGGGAACAGGTGGGACAGGCCTTAACGTATTCCCTGCAGTCCTTGTCAGCCTGGGGCCACCAGAAGGAGCATGCCACTAGCTCCGCCATCTTATGACCCCTGAAATGTCCTGTCAGTTTGAGATCATGGCATAACTCAAGGACTGCTAGACGTTGCTCGTCAGGGACATAGACTCTTGAACCGAACCACCACAACTCGTCATGCTGGGTCAGCCTGGAGTCTTGAGGGATGGAGGACCTGGCCACGATTTCCAGTCACTCTCAGACAGAAAACAGTCCATGCACTGTGATTGCTTTATTCAGGAGAACGGGGAGGGTGCATATCACAACACTGCAACCTAATATTCTCAATGCTGACAAGGACGGCAACTGGTGGACTACATTGATTAGCTGTCCACATAAAAACTCTTATTAATGTCTATATTTTGTATATTTAGACTCCAAAATGTGCTTAACTAAAAAAAATTCCCTTCAATCACTATAAGTAATGAAATGTATCACCATAAAGCTTTAAATTTGAAACTTTAAAATGTAAAATATAAAAAAGCACAGTGGCTAAGTGGCCAGCACTGGCAGAAGCGTTAGCCACTTAGCCATTGTGCTTTTTTCAAATTTTACATTTTAAACTTTCATATTTGAAGCTTTATGATAACATATACAAATTCAATTCAGTAAGACCACTTAAGGGAATGTTTTTTTAAGTATTTGTAAGCACATTCTGGAGAAGAAGACTAAATATCCCAATATATAGATATTAGTAAGAGTTTTCGACATTCTTTTACATTATCCAAAACTTAGGACTAATGTGGTTTGGCACATTCCAGAGAAGAAGAAAGTACAGCGAATATATTTGCTTTATAGCATATAAAGCACTACTATATGAGATGCTATATAATGGCATTGCATGTAGCCGCTCTGCCACAGACAATGTTATAGATAAGATAATATTTAATGTGGATATCAGAGAATATATCAATGTTCATAAAAGTTGCCAATATTTTTTATGACCTTTAGCAGGCTACTCCGTGTTTGTTTCAGAACCAATCCTCCTATCTCCTCTATGTGCAATCGTTTTGCATTTACCCTACAATCTGGAAGGGTTGTATTTGCTTGTTAAAATGTTCCTAAAGTTCAGGGGTGTGACTGGAATCGTAACCACTTGCTGACTGCGCTGTAGCCCAAAGATGGCTACAGTGCAGTTGTCCAGTTCTGGGAGTGCATCTATTGCCATCCTCCTAGAACTCCGCCCTTACTGCATGCCTTTGGGGTGTGCATTGGGCGCTATCTGTGATGTGTCCTTTGAACAGAGCTGATCACAGATCGAGATGAAGAGCCAATCACAATGGTCCTTTATCATGTAATTAGCTGTGTCCAATCACAGCACATCACATGTAAACAACTGCTAGTGATTAGCATTTCCTTTCCTCAGTATTGTCAGTGTGTGAAGAAAAGAAAGCCAAGAACTAGACATTTGCAGAGTGAAAAAATGAGTTTTGTTTCGTTTTGGTTCATTATTTACATAAGTTTGTTTAGTTCGATTTGTTTCATTTGTTCAATTTGTTTTTGGAATTAGTTTTGTTTATTCATTTCTGAATCGATTAGAACAGTTTTAAAATTGATTAGAAAAGTTTTTGAATCAATTTCGAATAGTTTTCGAATTCGAATCATTTTCGAATTCGAATAGTTTTCGAATTTGAATAGTTTTCAATTTGTTTTCCAGTTTCCAAGGAGAATGGGATGGAGTGGAAAGTGGAGGAATAGAATGGGAAAAGATAGAATACAATAGAGGGGAATATAACAGAAAATGAAAGAATATAATGTGGTGGAGTGGAACAGAGCTGTTGTATTCTACTCTTTTGTTTTCTGTTATATTCTTTCTAGGCTATTGTTTTTTTTTTTCTGTTCTATTCCTTTGTTTTCTATTCTATTTTGTTATCTTTCAAAATTGGAGAACTATTCAAATTCGAGGACTTTTCGAATTCGAATTTGAAAACTATTGGAATTTGAAACCTTTTCAAATTTGAATTTGAAAACTATTTGAATTCGAAAAGTATTCGAAAATTATTTTAAAATTATTAGAATCTGAATTTTTTCTGAATTTTCTTTTTTGTTATTTTGTTATTTGTTATTTTGGATTCGTTTGAATTCAGTACTATTGTAATTCATATGAATTTCCAAAAAAACAAAAATTTGTCCGAATTTTAATTCGGAACTAAATTAACCGTACATTTCTACCGATAACTAGATTTCCTGTGACAGGGGGCATTTACACTGATAATCAGGGCACTGATCATTAGTGCCCTGATTATCCATGCAGCCCCACCAGTCAGTGCAGCATGTCAGTGTCCAACAATGCAGCATATTAGTGTCCATCAGGGCAGCATACCAGTGCTCATCAGTGCAGCCTATCAGTGCCCATCAGTGTAGCATATCAGTGTCCATCAGTGCAACACACCAGTGCTCATCAGTGCAGCCTATCAGTGCCCCCTTATCAGTTCCCATCAGTGCTGCCTCATTAGTGCCCATCAGTGCCGCCTCATCAGTGCAGCCTCATCAGTGCAGCCTCATCAGTGCCCATCAGTGCAACCTCATTAGTGCCCATTAATGCAGCCTCACCAGTGCCCACCAGTGCTGCCTCATATGTGCTCATTGGTGCCCATCAGTGCAGCCTCATCAGTGTAGGTTATCAGGGTGCACCAATGCAGCCTATCAGTGCAGCCTCATCAGCTCACATCAGCGAAGAAGAAAAATTATTTATTTAAAAAAACAGAAATAAAGAAAAAGCTCTTTTTCCTTCAAAATGTTCAAAAGAAAGCTCTATCTGTCTTAAAAAAATGATAAAAATTTAATTTGGGTACAGTGTAGCAAGCAAGAAAAATTGTTATACAAAGTGAGACATCACTGAAAGCTGAAAAGTGACCTGGTCAGGAAGTCGATGAAAGTACCAGTAGGCAAGTGGTAAAATTGGAACAATAGGCAAAACATTTTTCTTTCATTTTGGATAGAGCAAGGGAGGGATATAACCCCAGTGAGGTTTTTTTCACCATCTTTGTCCCATTTCGGAGATTTCCCTTCACGTCCTGTCCCATAGTCAAATGGGAAGAGTAAATATTAATGGGTGTCCCGCGATGGCCAGGGGGACCCCCTCAAAATTGTAATTCCTTGTGCCACGTCCCAGAATTTAAGACAATTGGGATTGAATATAGCGAGAGAAATGGACTTTGTCGGCACGTACACAGGTATAAAATAAAAGCAGATTTATTGGATAGTTATAAAATTGTCATTAAGCGCCACATGTGTACATATGGTGCTTTTACAAAAAACATACCACTAAATATAAGTGATCCTAGGTTGACACCAAAACACTACAAAAACAGCCATATACATTTACAATCCTCGTAGGGCATAATTATGTATATATGCACAATTGTACACAGTATAACATCACTTTATGGTAGTTCGCCCACAGAGGAAAATTCCACTTGGTTGTTTTGATGTGAGTTGGTTGTTTCGTTGGTTCTAGCTCGACATGTTTCGCAACAAATTGTCGCTTCCTCAGGAGCCCAACTTTATATTCTTAAAGGTATAGATAAAAACGTATATTAGTACAT